>JAUTBT010005612.1:0-26641 GCA_032361225.1 Lepetodrilus schrolli
AACTTAGGAGGTGATAAACTGGGTCATAAAGTTAGGAGCTCCTAAATTTAGGATGTCGTTGTGAAATGGGGGCCTGGGAAATTACATAGCTTAATCATTGAATTTATCTTAATAAATTACTTAAATCTTTATTTTTCAAAGATTTTATAGACATTTGAAAAGTGTTTAAAATATTGACGTATACTTTCAATTTTGTTCTTGATAAAAAAAATTACAAGCATGACCTGGGGACTGTGACCCTGAATGTAGAAGCATGGGAGCTCTCTAAATGCCTCAATATTACCTTCAGAACACTTTCTAACTTTCATACGTTCTTTAACAATTGGTAACCTGATCTATCGATAATTTCCACAATTTCTTCGGCAGGTGGGGAAAACATGATCAATATATGATAACTGAGAAGAAGGACTGTAGACAGGTGACTAAGCTGAATATCGACACAAAATTAACATGGCAGTGTAATAAAAATTAAAAACATATCGCAATGAATCCCTCCACTTTGAGCCTGGATAGGTGCTGCAACAACCAAGCAAGGAAGTAAACTCTCTCCATGCTTAAGGCAACTGGAGAAGCCTTAGAGCAGTGTCCATGTCTAATCCAGCAGGGAGAGGGTTAAACCAGTCAGTGTCCAGCTTCACAAAGCAACTGTAGAATTACAATTAGAGCTGAAATTAATATTCACCAATGAAATATTAAATTACGAATATTCGAATAGTAAAACAGCATTCAAATATTCGAAAACGTGCAGAAGAGTTGTAGATCGCACATTTTTCCTTCGAGACATTATTTTGATGTCACTACTCAATATCCAATAGGAAACATAACCATGGAAATTTACTGACCGTACATTCGAGATGTGTGACGATGTTGTTTTTTTATCGATAATATTACTGGAAATGTCACTTGTAGCACATTAAAGATTTCAAACGAATATTCGAATACGAATAGAATACTAACAAACGAATATTCGAATAGCATTTTTCCTATTTGTTTCCCAAGTCCTGCTGTTACACAGACTTGCAATAACTAGCGCTACAGTTACAGCTACACATATTTTAGTGAAGCCGACCTTACAAATAGTTGGCATAACCATAGTCACTAACTAGTCCTACGTATGCTTAAGTGAAGCTGGCCACAAAAATATAGTTGGCAAAACGAATCGAGGTTTAGCGCCACTTTCAAGATTCTTTCACTTACATCGAGTAAAAAATTCATGATTATGTTAAAAGATTTGTAATATATGTAGCGGTCATCTCAATAAAGTGAAAGAATCAGCTTCAAGCACATTGGCAGATGCATATGTACACGAGAGTTTAATAACGAGTTAATAACGCATAGGAATACTTGGTAGTTTGAAATTGACTGAAGTTAACGAGGAAAGTTTCATCGCAACCCATTACCATGGTTACATCTGAGCACCATTCATAGAGAAAGTGATCAATGCGATAGATAGAGATATATAGATAGATTTATAGATAGATATAGTTTGTTAAATTAATTTTTGAATTGAGGCCTAGAGTGGCTTTCAGGATTCTTTCACTTGTATCACGACTTGTAAGTTTAGGATAGGAGGAAACCCGCAACATCCATAATGTTGCAGTAAACCTACGAGCATCGGCTGGTACTGACAGACCAAGGATGATAACAGCATTGCCACTCTACAGACATCACATCCTATCAATATCAATGCGGATTTGAACTCGGGACCTTTGGCTCCGAAGTCTAAACACGACAGACAGACAGATGAGTGATGTGGCCTCTTACTGGATAAAAGAGCATGAAAAACAGCAATTCAAATACAAATACAACCCATAAAGGCAAAAAATAATAAAAATAAAAAATTCAATTTTCTGATTTGTTACAAAATTCCATTGACCATGAAAAAAACATGTTCTTAACTTTTCTCTTACATGTAGCCACCCAGTGTTTAATATTTATAAACTTTGACAGACAATCGCTAAACCTCGGTGGTACATTCTTATCACTGGTGCATTGTTTTGGTCACGGTTCGCTCTTCTGAAAGAACTCTGGGAGAAGAAACAGTCAACAAAATAAATCAAGGGCCGGCAGATATTTTCTGGGGAAGTTTTCTACCAAATTGCGACACTCAGCTTTAGGAACATTATTCTTCCAATGAGTCTGCAAGTTCTTGAAGCATACCTGGAGCCCGTGGATGCTTGGACATTTTTCGTTGTAAAAATAATATAAAGCTAAATTTAAATGTCCAGAAAAACTACTGGCCCTTAATTAATTTTGATGGGTATACATTCAACAATCTTTGTAGTAAGGGATGGTTACATTTAACAAGCACTTCCGTGAATTTGTGTCAAATTGACGGAAGCATGCAATAGCAAAGAAACAAATATCCTTGACATTGTTAGTCATAGAATATATACGGTATATGTATTTCTTTCTTCTTCTGGAAATAAAACCATAACTGTTAAAGCTTGCTATCCCAGTGGTTATTCCTCCATCACTAATAAAATACTGTAAAAATGAATCAATTTGATCAGGGTATAAAAATATTGTAGCTCAAGTGATTTTTACAGAAGAAAATCTGTAAAACATTTCAAACTAGTGCAAATAGAACAAGTTATCACAATGCTTGACAAGACAGGATTTTGGGGACTAAAAATGGATGTGGACTGTACATGTATACAAGTTACGTAGGTGAATTTCATTATCACAGACACAATTAAATCAAACTTACATCGGCGTGTACACACCATGTACCTATTTGTACATTTCACACTAAAATCAGTTGCCCATTTTTGGCACATAAAGGGCACGAACAATTAAAACCTAGGAATTTACGAAAAGACAACATAAGAGATAAATTCAAAATTAATGTGTCTTAAAAGCTTTTAAAATTATACTCAATATCCATTAAAAAATTCAAAATGACAATTAATGTGCCTAATATCAATTAAAAATTAGACAATTAATGTGTCTTCATCTTCTGAACTTAGACAATTAATGTGCCTTCGTCTTCTGAAATTATACTTCCTTTTCATTAAAATAATTGTTGCACAAAATGAAACCATTTATACACAATACTTGACAACAGAAAATAATTTATACACGGCAGAAAATAATAATATCTACAACATTTTGATTGATTAAATCTGAAATGACTTGCGTGTGTTTGTTCCACCAATGTATACACAACAGATGATGCAAACAGTATATGGATGCACATAAACAGCACTAACAGATACTTGCTTAACTTGAGAAGACTTTCAAAATTCACATCAGAGTCTAGTCTTCAATCACTTCCAAGGAACTTATGTCGACACAGCACGCCAACAAACACAATGAGCGACCACTCGCCACGACAATGTTTTCCAATAAAATAACAATGCGGCCTCAGGACATGGGCAGATAACTCACTTTATCATAGAATTGCTCCTTGTCCTCGTGAAGAACTTCACCTTAGATTTCCTTGGACTAGACACAAGCGATTCCGTGTCGGATTTTGATTTCTTAGGACTGGAGGACAGGAAGAACAGAGTCAGACCGGATTTTTTCGGCTGCGCGGATTCAGAAGTACTTTTGGGCAAAGGGGAGGAAGCCTGCCTCTTGAGAGACTTGACAGGAGAGTCTGTGGGAGTGAAGGAATGACTTCTCAATGCAGCTGCTGAAGACTTTGACGGCCTCCGAGATTTGGACACACCCATGTCAGCTGCTGAAGACTTTGACGGGCTCCGAGATTTGGACACATCCTTGTCAGCTGCTGAAGACTTGGTCGGGCTGCGAGGTTTGGACACATCCTTACCACCACCACCACCACCTAAATGGCCCATGGCCTTGGAATCGTCATATGCTTGTTTATTCAGAGGCTTCTTTGAATACACTTTATCCACACGAACCACTCTCTTCTTATCAGTTTTATTCTCCTTGCTCACGCAAGTTTTATCACCAAAGGTTTTCCTTTCGTCATCTTTGTTCACCTTACTAATTTTCATTGACACATCTTTCCAAGTCTTTAACATTTTACGGGCTCGAATTTTTCGAGCCTTGTCGATATTCTCTTTGTAAATCTTATTGGCTTTGCTAGATTTGACTTTCTGAACGGAAGCGATTTTACTGAACTTTTCTTTCTTAACTTTACTGACTTTACTGGTTTTACTTTTCAGATCCTTTCCGATTTTACTGCTCTTGTCTTTCTGACCCTTATCGATTCTAATGAGCTGCACTTTCTGATTCTTGCCAATTTTACTGCCCTGGTCTTTCTGATCCTTGCTGTTTTTACTGGATTTTCCAGACTGCTTCTGTGAGCACTTACCCGCCTTAATAGTTTTCTTTGACACAGTCTTACTGACTTTATCGGACAATCTACTGACTTCATCCGACATATTTTTACTGCGTTTCACCAGTTTTTCTTTACTGGCGATACCATTGTCAAGCTTACAACACTTACTTTTTTTACTCATTTGATTCTTGCTGCTCTTCACACCATCACATTTACGAATTTTGTCCACTTTGTCCTTACCGTCACTTTTCTGTCCAATACTACTTTTATCAGATTTTGAACTAGATTTTTTTCGTTTCACCGGCACCCAACCATCCTTACTGTTTTTCAACTCTGAAGCAGAGGACTTCTTGGTTGCAATCTTATCATCTGCCGATGTATTTGTTTTCATTTTTTTACGAGGAACTGATGCACCACTGGATTCTAGTTTTCTTTTCTTCACTGCTGCGAGAGGTTTGCAGGATGAGGCTTTTTTGTTAGTGTTCTCAGAAGCAAGACGTGCTTTTGCTGCCTTTTGGGTCTCTGTCTGTGACGAACGCAAATGCTTATCGCCTTTCGTTAATTCATGTTTGACGTTGGCCAGTGACCACCGACCACTGTCTTTATCCAACGATAGCACCTTCAACTGGCTCGTTCTAAGAGATGGAAATCCTTTGAAATGACTAATAGTCGGCATGGAAGATGACACTGATCTGGTTTCTGAACACAAATTCCTGTCATCAGTCTTTATAGTCACGTTTGCGTTTAATGTGTTTTTCAATTTAAGAAAACGTCCGCGACTGTTTCTAGTCCGTGGCAACCGAGGCACTTTGTGCATCGGCTGAATGAGATCGGACTTGACTTCGGCACACAGATCTCGCTTATCTGCGCTACACTGGCACTGCTGTCGCTCCCGACAACCAGTGCAGCACGAGAAGTTGGTGAAGGAATCCTCGTCCGACGACACCGTCATAATGGAAATCGAGTCGTCTGACATCGGGACCCCGCCATGAGTAGAGCCCAAAAACAGCTTGGTCTTCTGAACGCTGTCGTGAGAAGAGGGAATGGTGATCTTCAGAGGCTTGAGGAATGCAGGCTTTGCGACATCCGGACTAGAAGACGTCGAGGATGGGGAGGGAGTTGGAGGCTGCTCGGGAACGGGAAGAGAACCCAATTGGAGGAGAGAGTTCAACTGAGGGAACCGTTGCTGTGGTTCGTGCGACTCTCCAAGCTCCATGGGGACCAAGGACACAGACAGCTCGGCATATTTCTCCCCGGCGGCCTGGAGGTTCTTCACCACTTGGTCGTGCGATGATGCCGCCGTCAGCTGTTGGGACTTGCTGGGCGAGATGGAGATGAGTCTCTGGTCCTTGCTGGAGGACAGGTCGGACAGCAGACTCCGGTACAGCGCCACCTTCTGCTGGAGGACCTCGGCGTTGGTGTCCTCCGAGACGACGTTGGACAGCGACAGGCTGCGCTCGGTCCACGTGGGTTTGTTCTTCTTCCTCAGCCCCAGCATTCTGTCGATGTCCTTGGACAGGAAGGTGGGCCCCTCTGGGAACACGCACTGGATCTTCTCCAGCTCTCGCTCCCTGTAGTTAACCCAGTAGTTGATGCTGCTCCTGGTCAACCTTCCAACCACCACCTTGCACTTGGGGAGTGAACTGGCCAGCCGACGACTCCTCCTGTTCAGGCCGGTCTTCAGCCTCTTGAACTGCTCCCACCTCTGCCGGCCATTGAAGCAGTACACGTGGACGTGCGACCGCTTCTTGTTCTTCTTCCTGGGCTTGTACGTGATCGGGTACGTGTTGGCCTTCTTTCTCAGCTTCTCCAGGAAGTGGTTCTTCACGGGCGTCTTGCAGAAGACCTCGGCGTTTGCCACGATGCTGACGTTGGACTCGGACTTGACGTGCTTCTGGATCCGCTGTCCCAGCAGTGACGACACCTCGATGTTGAGGAGGGACCTCGCCCTGGTGGTGGGAGTCCCGGCGTCGTCGGTGTCTTCGCTGCTGCCGCTGGCCACGCTCTCTGAGTCGCTGTGGCCGGCGTCATCTTTCTCCCGGTGCGGCTGGTACGACAGACGCCGCTTGCAGTGGGAGGAGTCGTCTCGGCTCAACTGTGAGATCAACAGCTTGGGTGTCTTGGGTGTGGTCGGGGAAATGGGCAACTCTGGCTCGCTGATGTCGATCTGGGAATAGTCTAGGTCCGTGCTCTTCCTGGCAGACGCCCTCAGCTTCTTGGCTTTGGCCACAGGGACCAGTTGCAAGCCACGGAGGTATATCTCCAGGGAGGGGCTGGCTGGGGGGGTGATGTGCAAGGGGCTGGGGATCGGCTTCACCTTGGGGCTATTGCTGAACGTCTTGCCGGCCGCCATGGGACGATTGGAACATACCATTTGGTGTTCGCGCATGTCGTCCCTGTTTGAGAACTCGTTGGCGCAAAAGAAGCAGATGTAGATCTCCAGGAACGGTTTCTTCCATTTGGTCAAGTTCGAACCACAGGCAACTTTTGGGGAGTTATCTGCCGACATCTGAAACGAATATTTAAAGGAATATAACTCGCATTCACACATATTACATTGAATAGTCTCTCAAATATTTTGACAAATTTATTTGCATATTGGAAATTGAGATCTGCTTTCAACTTGATTTACATCGCAGCAGGAATCTTTCACCCATACGTGACGTTCCTTTTTCAAGATTTTTTTGCCTTTATTGTGGCGTGTCAGTTGACATGTATATTGCACTGTTGTATTGGAACATGTGAACTACTCCATATTACTTTTTTTGACAATTTTGAAAACAGGTATGTCACTATTGTCAGTAAATAAAATGTTGTTCCAAAAAAACAAAGTATCATCCAAGGACAAACATTATTTGCGAGACTTTATAAGCCCGACTAACCTGTTGGTGAGACTGTGCTCTGCTGACCTTGGACTTCCAGTCGGTCAACTTGTCAGCAGACAGTAGTGCCTCCTGGCCCAGATAATGGTAACAACTCCGGATAACTTTTTTCATGGCATCACCAAATGCCACCTGTAATTGAGATGAGAGGTCCAAAAATTATTTAACATTTTAGAGTCTCAAAAATAATTCGGCTTTTTAATTTATGGCAGGATGAAGCCTGCAACACATGTAGCAAGTTTGGCTGCAGTAACTATGCCATTCTAGGATTGTAGAGATATTTTCTGAATTTGAAGTCGATGAATAAAATGTATTTTCTTATATCTTAAAAAAGTTCTTGAGGTTCTATGTCTGCTCACACCAGACTATTGTTTATCATTCATAATGTAAACCTTTACAGATCAGAAAAGAGATATCTCTAAGGTAGCATTTATCTCTAACCGTAGCAATGGTTTAGTCGATGGCTAAGGTTTGAGTTAAGGTTACCTTAGAATGATGCCATTTCATACAGCCTGATGAGGCTGACGAGCTAAAATTGGCATTTCTTCCAGGCTATTGTTTCTCAAAGCTCTCATATCTACTACAGGACCACAAGCACGCTCGTATTGGTCTCTCACACGTGGTAACGTGGCACTTACGATGGTACTATGGTCCGATAATGGACATGAGAACTTCGAGAAACGATAGCCAGAATTGAAACTTTCTAGTGATTTTCTAGCACTGCACACATACCTCCTTGTTCTTGTCGTTTATACCAAAGTACAGCGGCACGTCCTTGGGCCACCAGTTGGGCCTCTCCATGGTCCCGCCCCGCTTGTGGTTGACCTCCGGCTGACCTCCCATCACCACCTTCATCAGCACCGGTACAAAGTCCTGCAGCTGCCGCTAGACAAAAGGACTTATGGCATTCAACAACAATGTCTGGCATTCAACAACAATGTCAACAACAATGTCTGGCATTCAACAACAATGTCTGGCATTCAACAACAATGTCTGGCATTCAGTATGCGAGACACAACATCCGGCATTCAATGTGCATCCAACAACAACATCTGGCTTTGATTGTCTGGCATTCAACACGCATTCAACAACAATGTCTGGCATACAATGTGCATCCAATATCTGGCTTTGAACATCTGGCATTCATCACACATTCAACAATGTCTGGCATTCAGTATGCGGGACACAATGTCTGGCATTCAACGAGTATTTAATAACAATATCTTGTTTTGAACTTCTGGCATTCAACACACATTCAACAACAAGATCTGGCATTCAATGTGCATTCAACAGTCTGACATTCAATAATCTGGAACCATAAATTATTAACTCTCTTACTGCTGGAGGCAACTCCACATGCCCTATACAGCAGTGATGGTGATAAATAATTCAGAAGTAAGACCCTTTTGATTCATCACAATCATTAAAAATAAAAATATTCATTATCGTTAACCTGGAGATCCTTTATGCCTTAATTTGACTGTACTGTTTCACTGGCAAGACCTGGCGAAGCTTCCTCCAACAGGATGATGGTAATATTTTGATTGCATCAGACTACATACACAGCTTCAGTAAATAGATTTACCAGTACGACAACATTAATGCATTAAATCGGCTGACTGCACTGTTGGCAAGGTCTAGTGAGGTAGCCTCCAACTGGAAAAAGAGTTACGTTCATTTGGTTTTTCTGTGAGATTACACTGGCAAGGCCTGGTCAAGTTTGAGATGTTACACTGGCAATGTTGGTGCTGTGTGTGTGGCAGCTTACCGATGTCATGGTGTTGATGGAGAGAGCTGGCAGCTGTGGTACGCTGACATCGCTGTGACGAGATCGGCTGGCCCTCGAGCTGACCTCCGCGGGCATCTTCACGCGATGCTGAAGAAAAAAGACAAATATCCACATCAGACAAAGAAAGGTGCAGATCAGACAAAAAGAAATAAAGATCTGGGGCCCATTCCACAGAACGATTGTAGCGCTATGAGAGTTGTAACTCCTTAGCAACTCCATGCTAACTTACAGGAATTACGACTCTCGAAACGTTACGATTGTTCTGTGGAATGGGCCCCAGACAAAGAGAAACACAGATCAGACAAAGAAAAATACAGATCAGACAAACAGAAACTTCAGAAAATAAAGTTCAGACCCCAAGCCCAAGAACCACCTGAGTATGAAATTGTAACAGTGGCGTCAGATCAGACAAAAACAAGCACAGATCAAGCAAAAAGAAGCTCAGACAAAGATAAGCTATGGTTCATACAGATATGTACAGGCTATACAGATCACATCAGACAAATATAAATGCAGCAGATAATCTGCGAATGTCCAAAGAAAAGCATGTAATGAGCTTTCCCGTGGATTGTAAATGTTTCTAATCATGCTAAACTCTGATATTGAATACACAATGTAGGTACTCATATTGTAGACAAAAGGAAAACATGACCAAGTGTACAGCGTTGTTTTCAAACATACCACTGATAGCTCTGTAGTTTATGGACTAATTGAAACATGGTCAAGACACAATATTCAGGCCTGGGTTTTACAAAGGGTTGTACTGAAAAACAGTCCCAGAGGTTGTGGAAGCATTTTGAGTATGATTTCATGCTTAGCTCAAATGTTTTCCATAAATCCCCATACAGAATTTGAGTTGATCATGAAAGCATAACAAGTCAAATAAGTTCTGTTATCTTCAGCAATATGCCTTAATATACATTGCACGACTTGTCAGTTTAGGGCAGGAGGAAACCCGCAACATCTGTAGCACTGAATGTTGCAGTAAACCTGTGAGCACCAGATGGTACTGACAAGACCAAGGATGATAACTGCATTCCCACTTTACAGACATCGCATCCTATCAATATCGCGTCAGAAAGGCAACTTTCGTGAACATTGATGCCGGGCAGGATTTGAACCTGGAACCTTTGATTCCGAAGTCCAATGTTCTACCAATGCACTACCACCTACCCCTATCAAGCACAAAAGCAGTACAAAAGACTAATAATTATTTTATCCTTATTGAAAATGTCTGCCAATAACTTGGAGATAAAAAATTGTTCTAAATATTTACAAATATCATTTAATGTTGATAATTTGGGGATTAAGTATTTGAGAAATCTTTTTCCAAATATTATTTTAATAGCGTTGATACAGCTTACATTCCCATTGGCCAATACAAAGGTTTTGTTTACGACAACAGTTCAGCAGTGCCACATCTGATGGATTATAATTGCAAACATTTGTTGCAACACAACAACATTGGAAAACAACTCTGAAGCCAGAATCAATGCATAATCACTATATACATTTAATACACACTTGTAGCTAATCTATTTGGAGCAACAGTCATGATAAAGAAATCATGCTCAGACCTGAGCTAAACAAAGAAAAATATATTTTACAGGTGCTAAATAAAGAAATCATGTTCAGACCAATGCCAAATAAAGAAACCATATTCAGACCAATACCAAATAAAGAAATCATGTTCAGACAAATACCAAATAAAGAAATCATGTTCAGACCAATTCTAAATAAAGAAATCATGTTCTGACCAATGCCAAATAAAGAAATCATGCTCAGACCAATTCTAAATAAAGAAATCATGTTCAGACAAATGCCAAATAAAGAAACCTTGTTTAGTAAGAAAAACATTTTAAAATCATATGTTTCCACACCAGGTACTGAAGTTACAACACATTTTGAGTAGATTTCATGCTCAACTCAAAATATTGTTCCACATATAAAATTTGACAACGACCATGAAATCATACTCTTAAAAAAAGCTTTGTAATCTCAGTCGTGGACTTAAACCAATCCAACTCCTGACATATAAAAAAAATAAAAATATATATATTCCAGCTGACCGATCACTGTCCAATGGTCAGTTGAACTATTGACCCCCACGATTTAGATATAGAATTTAGAAATAAACAACTTGAGGCTAAGTCTTATTAGCTGAAGGACGTAGAGAAAGAATTAGAGGAGAAAGGGGAAGAAAGGAGGGGGGGGAACCAATGTTTGAAGACCAAACATTTACATCCAGCTCAGTCCTCCCTTACTTCAAATAAAATCTAGAGGTCAACCGAGGTCGATGTCCCCTCTGGCACTGCCAATATACCTTCAGTCCTGTCTCTATGTTTTTACATGTTTCTAATTCGCTTACTGGACCAGAACTGAACATATCAATGTAGCAATTACATGTGATAAGACTAGAACGCAGCTGGAATATGAGAACATTACCCAATAGCATCCTTGAGCATTCAATGGCATGCACGACATGTAACTTTGTAAGAGTAAACTGAGCTTAAAACTACTGAAAGTATACAGTAACTCTAGTATAAATATTTAGCGTGTCTGACCTGGGATTTTGTATTAGCATTTTTCCTACAGTATTTCTATGACAATTGGGAGGAGAGCCTGAAATAATCACAGGTTAGCAAAAACAAGTAGAGAAGCAAGATCATTAGATTATATCTTTGTATACTTCCATTATGAAAATCTAAATAATGATAATAAATATTTGATTAATTGTTGTTCTTTGCAGTACAAAACCTGCTATACCTGTAGACAATTCCAGACAGCAAATCTGATATGAAATGTACAAGTATTCAAGAAAGGGGAGCTGGTTAATAATACAGAGCTCACCTACAGCAGATTGAAACCTGGGACCTCTGAATCTGTAACACTAACCACTCTGCCACATGTTCCTCTTCATGTGTGTGTGTGTGTGTGTGTGTGTGTGTGTGTGTGTGTGTGTGTGTGTTGTGGATATTGACAGAAGACAACATGAACAGCGCCGACTACAAAGTGAAATAATTCTATACTAATTTCCTCAAATCTTCTGTGGTCAAAATTGTACTATAGTATTTGTCACCCATGATAATTCTGGCAACTACTACTACTACTAAAAATATCACACCCCTAGAGACCTGGAGACACACTCACAATTACTATTAACACTACTAACTTACTAGTAGTACCCAGGGCCAATGCATTGAATCTGATTATTGGTTGGTTGAAATGGGATTTAAAGCCACTTTCAAGATTTGTTCACTCATATCATGGCTTGCATGCATATGTACTGCTTGTACTAGTCTGGATTTCCACTAGTTTTTATAGTACTAGCTCTCTGGAATATCATGCCGCAGATAAAACATGGATACTCCACTCAGGCACAGTATATGATTCCGAGCTGACCAGTCCTTGCTTTACCCCCCTAGCAACTAGTCTGTGTCACACCTTGTTCTCACCCAGTTCTCACCCAAATACTTCTATTCAAAATATCACCGTAGAGCAGATAAGCATGTCTAGATTACTGGGGACAAGAGGTAAAAATTCAGCGGCTCCTTTCATACAAATATAATACCAATCAATATAATATATATTTAAACTATTTACTTTCACCCTCTGGCAACCTACACAAGAAAGCCATACCAATGCTTAGTCTACCAATTTAATTAATTACAAAAGAAAGCATTAGCAATGTTTAATCTACCACCTTAATTAATTACAAAGGAAAGTCATATGAATGTTTAGTCTACCAAATTGCAATGGAAAACGAAATCTGTGAAACTACTTTTTAAACTAACTTTTTAAGCATTACAGTTTAGCTAACAAGATAATTTAAACAACATTCAACAAATCAGTGATTACATTTTTAATTAATGAATGATCTAGTGCTTTACATCGCAGTGGGAATATATCACCCATACGTGACAATAATAACATGTTTAAATCAATAAATTAATTAAAAATGTATTTCCATATTTTTAAAAACAAAAACATCAATAATCACAATTTACAAGTTAGCAAATGCATCTTTTGTTAATGTAAAATATAAGAAGAACTATGCTCAATAATGTACATTTTTGAAAATTGAAAGTATACACATATTGAAATTCATAATAATAAATTATGGCAACCTTCATTTTATTGTTATTCTCAAAATATCACTAATTTTAATTGAAGATTATTTAATTTAGAATTTATATTTACTTTTTTCTAAAGTTCTAATCTTTTTTTCCAAATTTATTACAAGAATATATATGATTTATCAAGTAAAGTAAATAAGCCAACATGTCATCAACACCGGCAACACCACTCTTAAAAAACAAAACAACGATGAGCCAGGAAACGCATCTCATGCAAACAAAGACACACTGAAGCCAAACAAAAGAAGGGTGAAACCTTGGATCTGAAGCCATCTGTCTCGCATACATACAGACCGCAGACCTGTCTGTCCTCTTCGCGGTGACAGCTCTGAATGCACACAGCTTCTGCTGTTGGACACAAGTCACATACACATCTTGGAAGGGAAGTCACATGCACATCTTGGAAGGGAAGTCACCTACTATGACTTGAACCCGGGGCAATCTACCTGTTGTGAGGTCACAGCTAACTGGCATTAGCCCAGTCTCAGGCACAGTTTGCCACTTGAATTCTTAAACTGGGTCACATCAAGAGAGGTCTGTCCTGGTGGGGCTATATATAGCCTGCTAACTGTTCTTTGTGGAGATGGCAGGGAATAGGCCTTGAAGACATGAAGGGAGGGGATGGGAGGGGACAGGAGGGAAACCGGGTACACTCCACCACCATCAGGGCGAGGATGGCCGACCAGAAGCAATGGGATGAGAGCAATAATTTGGTCCAGGATTAACCTCATGCATGACTGATTAGACAGGTGGTTAATACAGCAGTGACTTGGGAATTAACTGTCTTATCTTTTTAGCTTGCTGAGCAACATCACAAGGTTATTGCAACAAGGTTATTGCAAACGTTGCTGTATTCTGAAATTGCATAGTCTTTTTTTTCAATCAACAAAACATTCCACCAATTCTTACATCACTAAATTCAGCCAACCAAACATAAACTGTACTAGGGATAAATGGTTATAAATGTCTACTTTGTGAGCAGAAACACTTTAACCCTCTCCATGCTGAGAGATGCCCTAAGAGCAGTGCCTGTGCCTAATCCAGCATGGAGAGGGCTAAAGGTAATTGCCAATGTTTCTTTATTCAGTTAGAAATTGTGTAGTTTTTTTTCCAATCAACAAAACATACCAATTCAATTCTTACATCACCAAATCCAGCACCCGAACATAACTGTATGATTAAATAAATGGATTCTTGAAGCTGATAAAATCTCTTCATTTAAAACAATATAGTTTGATAACAAGAACAAGCAATGGTCATAAATATCCAAATATCAGAAAAAGCATCTAGATCTGCAAGTCCAAACAATACAGCAAAGCTACAACTGTATTATCCTTGGAATTCCTCCAGTGACAATTGTCAAAGATAACAAAATCCGCCTTCATGATGTAATACCCCGAGACGATACCTATTAGTATCACAGGCATTTGCTGGCTACCAAAGGCTTGGAGAATTAGAGACATTGTTTGAAATATCCCTATCCCCAGAGGGTCTGAGACTTCTGGAAGGGATGAGGTTAGAATCCCATGGGGACTGCAGCATTGACTGAAGGAATGCCTTCAACTGGGGCTTCAATTGGGGATTGGAGCTTCAATAGGGCACTGTGTGTGAGACTACAATGGGGCTTCAACAGCGACTCAAAGCAGCTATAGAAATTGGCACTAGTCTTATAGGTCGAATCAAAGTGCAGATTATTCTGAGAATTTGTAGAAATTAAAGTATTGAAGACAGACCTTTTGGTTGTTGTTTTGTCCAAACCCAACAGATTATATAATATATATATATATATATATATATATATCCAAGTTGTTACTGTAACTGCTACTTGAAATGATAAAATTGGATGTTTGTGTTATTGTTGTTTTTAAACCATTGGACTTCAATTTGGGATGTGTTTTTTGTTGTTGGTCTACCTGTTTGATAAATAACTCTCAAAATATAAATTAGGCTCTAGTTTCAGCCCTAATATCCAATAACAATCAACAGGAAGCTAGTTATTCAACCATGTCAGCACTATCAGCACATTTCTAATGTCAACACCTACAGCAGTAAGACAACTACACAACCTGTTACTAATACAATCAGAACATTTTTATTGTCAAGATTTACAGTAGGAAAAGTTACAAGGTTAACATTTACATGTTCCACCTTCATATCTACAGTAGTTAGGCAGGTATGGAAATTAGCACCTACATAGTACGTATATATAGTACTAACCATTTCACTCTTATTATTTTTAATATCAAAAGTTTCCCCGAGCTAGTGTGTAAAATTTATAGTAGTTTCTAGATTTTACTGATCATTTTACAGGTTAATTAAAAACACTAAATTAGTTCCATTTCACGTGCAGTACTGTCTCTATTCATATGATACTATTAAAAGCATGGTTAGACTTTAATTAGCATCTTGACACTAGAGTAAAACCTAACAACCATATTTTACTATCATGAGCAGCACAATCAGAAGGACAGACAGGTTACCATGGTTAAGGATACTTAAGGATACTACAGTAGAAGACTTGAATGTACTCAAAAGTATAATAATAATAATAATAAATAAAGAATCCATTTATAAAGCACATGATGAAACACCACATTATTAGTTACCCCAGACAATGGATCACTGTGCACTAATTTCACCTCAGCTCCCTGGGGATCATCCAACCTAAGCAGCTTCTAGACGGTTAACATTCACGATGCTATCTCTTCCTACCAGGTACCCATTTTACCCAGCTGGGTGGACTGGAGCAGTGTGGATCTAAGCACTTTGCTCAAGAGTGCTACAAGATGGCTTAAGCTTGGCTTGAACCAGGGAAATCCTGGAACCTCTCGCCCACTGCACTCATAATGAATTAAATTGGTGAACTTTGATTGTCATTATGTATTAATTAGGATATTTCATGCCATTAGTTTACTAAAGTAAGCATGACACATTAAAACATCTGTTTTCTTTGCTGATCGCCTGTTGGACTGTAACTTACTAGGACGACCAAGTACATTTGAATAGCATTAACTGTACTCGATTACTTTGTGGCAATTTTGTGCCAACCAGAGCATGATTCTGCACGAATGTGACGTTATAAATTATGCCATGAATTGTGCATGATAATAGTGGCTAGGCCTAGTAGAGCCATATTTGGGTGTTAGATCCATATTTGGGTGTCGCAATGCCTTATTGCTTTATGCCACAGTGTGGATCTTTCACCTAGATGTGACGACGGATTGCATTGTAACGGAATGACAGAGACCTGAAATGTAACACTGTAGATCAATTTAATTAAAAGCTGGACTTTCCCTTTAAATTTAGCTACCACCTTTCTTCTGAACTAATGTGTTGACCGCTACATTGGCTATTAATTTTAAACAGGAAAATATTATCTTCACATAAGGAAGTCCCCTGCATAACAACATTGAAATAGTGAATTATTATTTTAATAATAATAATAATAATAAAGTATATTTAAGCATGCTCAGAGCGCTAAGCATGCTCAGAATGCATTACAGCAGGAATTGAAATAAACCAGCAATTTCATTTTAGAATTTTTCACTGGATGAATTCATTGTAAATTGAGATGAATGGGCATAAAAAATAATAATGTAGGGGAAAATATTAATTTCATGAACAGCAGGATACCATACAAACAATTCAGATTATTTTGCTCAATATTCTTTAAAATGTTGAATTACTTGACATTCTCAGATTAATCACACTCAACAGCTCAAAAGCATCTCCATTTGTACTTCCAGTTGGTAGTCGTTTATTTAAACACTGAAATATTGATGACAATCTCATAAACTGATGACAATCTCATAAACTGGTGACTCGTATGATGCAATATTTAGTCACCTTCCTTAATACTGTTCTAGTGAACTTTGAACATTGGTATTCTGAGACTTACAGTTGAATATTGTCAGGATTGTTGCATATCAAAATAACTAGAGAAATACCTTGGTAAAGATAATTAATGGTGTTAAGAATGTCTGCTGACCTATTTTCCCCCTTTCACATCTCATTGTGCTCACATCTGGTGGCCACCATTGGCAGTGACTTACTTTCAGGTTTAATACTTTATTACATGTCAAATTTGTAAAATATTGACAATAGGTGCCGATACTGAGTACACTTATTACAATAGATGGTACATAATGCAACGTTACCCTCAAGACTAGTTTACTGCTTATAACTTATGTTGAATATGCTTGACAAAGTCCTGACAATCAATGACAATTGTGGCACATATTATACTCTACAAAATAAATTAAGGACCAGCAGATAATTTGTGGGGAAGCTTTCTACCAAATTTGGAAATCATCTTGAAGAACCTGGTGCCATTCTTCTTCCTAATTATACAGTTGACCCCCATTTATCTGGACTTCGGACAGCCAGTTCCCTTGCTATCCTTCAAGTATTTTACTGGGAAGCAGTATATTCCTAGATAAAATTACTCAGACCGGAATTTTGGTTTCCGTTTACTTAATTATACAGTACTCTCTCTCTCTGTGCCAAAAGGGTAACTGGTCAAGACCAGTAGGAGAAATATATATATGACATATTATGTATTACAGTGAACTTGTGAACATTAACTAGTGCTGGCGAAACAAGGATTAATCCAAAGACTGATCAAGGAAGAATCATTGACAAACAAAAGATGGCAAGTGCACCACACCATCACAGTAGGGATATGAACCAAGGAATGGTTGGTTAGTTGATTTGGGGTTTAAAGCCACTTTCTAGATTTGTTCACTCATATCATCGCTTGCATAGATATGTACTGCTTGTACTAGTCTGGATTTCCACCAATTTGTTTTTTATAGTGCTAGCTCACATTGAATATCATGCCTCGGATAGAATATGGATACCCCACTCAGACACAGTATACTGATTCCGAACCGACCAGTCCTTGCTTTACCACTATAATGCAGAGCGCCAACCAGGGGAACAACAAGTACCATCTTTTAACGTCTTTTTGTATGACGTGACCGGGGATCAAACCCGCCGATGCTATAACCATTATGCCACGGAGCCGGTTAACCAAGAACAAACCAAGGATGTACCAAGGATGGCAATTGCAACAAGAGTATTTACCACACCATCCCAGGGATAAATACCAAGGATGGACCAAGAACAAACCAAGTATGGCAAGTGAAAGCTTTGAGAAACGATACCATGTACTGCAGTGAACCTATGAGCATCAGCTAGTGTTGGCGAACCAAAGATGAACGAACAACAGACCAAGGACAAACCAAGGATAGCAAGTGAAACAAATGTATTTACCACACCACCACAGTAAAGATATCAGGCCTTCAGATTGTCCGAAATCTTCAGGTGTCCGAAATCTTCAGGTGTGTAGTCATACTACCAAAGTACCATGCAAGTTATTTGCATGATCTAGTCCAATAAAGACTATTATATATGATTCTAGTGCCAGCCATTGCCCAACTTCCAGCCTGTTCAAGTGATACGTTCATATTGTGACATCAAAAAGGTAAATAGTACAAGCAGTTGTCAAACAAATGCAAATGTGTCCTCCATTTCCAATGTTTCCAAACCAGAAACCTAATCATGCTCACATCCATGTCAATGATTCTGTTGTTGTTACAGACTGAATATTAATATAAAAACACAAAATAAATGCTCAGTACAAATAGTAGAATGCTGTCAGTGTGATAATAGTGTCCATACACCTGGCAATTACTTGTCCAACATACACTTTATCATGTTCTAACAGAAACTGAAATATTTTTAAGGCAATACTTCAAATTTCAGAAGCATATTTACAATTAATGTCCATTTTATTATGGTTAAAATACAAGCTCAGATGAATGCAAACATGACATTGGATTCTCACTTGACAAGACATGGCATAATTGGATCATTGTACCATAGTCCCATCCTTTAATATTGGCTGATAGACATTAATAACTGCAAGTAGGTCATCCCAATATATGATATATAATTACAATTTTAAGGAGATATTGAAAAACTATTGCATTTAGAATTATCAGGCCACCAATTACACCATTAGTGTGATGCATAAAATGCTCTTTTTTAACTTTAAAAAAGTATTTAAAACTTTAAATGCCAATCAAAACAAGCACTCTGTGGAAACACAAAATTAATAGCAGACTAGACAAATGACTGTCATGTCAAGTATAGTTGTTATATGTGTAAGAACATTGGCCATATGCAACAAAAACATAACATTTTCGTCCCAAGCTATAATTGGCCAAAATATAGACCCTTTTGACAAACGTCAGCAATATGGCCAACCATCAAGTCAACGACTGCATGACAGAAATTAACGTACTAATACAACAAACTAAAGGTTTCCGTATGGACTTCAGTCATTATTCTATTCAGGTTCGACGTAAAACCACCCAAAATAGCGTATTAATGGCACTAGACCGAATAAAACCACGTCTCCGTACGTTTCTCGAAACACGCAAATGTCTTGTTTGACAATGTGATCGTCACTTCCAAACGATCGGCGTGGCATCTGTTCCAGTTGAATCACGTTAAACGTGATTCACATACTTACCATGATCTTTCCGAAGATTTCTCGCGCTAAGTATTTGGTCCTTCAAGAACGACAAGTCATTGCCATCGACTGCTGACCTACTTCGCCATCGTTGATTTCTGGCAGGCCAAACAACATGGCGGACACTAAACACTGAGCGCACTTTACATCCGGGATCTCTGCCAGACCACGGCAAGGCACACCTTTGCAGTATCGCTGACGTCCTTTTATTTTACAAGCAAGTGGAAACCGATTTTACATCAATGAAAGTTTTACCCGTTGCAGAATGTTCTATATTATTATTTATTCATCTTCATCTATTTGTTATGTGCGATACCTATATATTATCAGAATATTACAAGTCGAGCACTATTCACAAATCTATGAAACTTGATTCATACATTTTAATAACAACTTAATAATGTGCCCGACATATATTTGCAATGCCTCGGTAGTTCAACAACCTATTGCTAAACCCTAAGCATATACTGACATGTAGGCCTGTGTTGACTAATTAAGTAAAGCACGTTGTAAATGTAATTAATTATTTAAAAATTATAATTACCCAACGAGGAAATTCATATTGGCGTATATCCTACGTATATTGGCGTATATTAAATGTCTCTACGTTGTATTAAATGTCTCTACGTTATATTAAATAGCTCTACGTTATATTAAATGTCTCATGAATGATAATACTTGTTTCTCTTTCTATTTCGATGCGCTTACCATTTCATATATGTCACATGCTTGGTTAATATTTAACCATTAGCGACGTATCTCGAGACTATATTGCGCGTTACTTTTCCCTCTGGCGGATACCATTAGGTTACGTGCCCATGATGGCATTGTACACTTGTAATGGTACGTTGTATTTATTTGAAGTTTAATCATTGGGAGGCATGTTATATTGAAGAATTGGGTATTATATGCAGCGGTAGACTTTCACCATTAAACCTATCCCTGATGGATTAGGCACAAGCACTGCTCTTTAGGGCATTTCCGGTTGCCTTCAGCATGGATAGGGTTAAGCCATTTAAACAGTTCTGTTATAGTTATTACGTTCATTATTACAAGTATGCCTATGTGTATTTATAAAGTATGTACGTTATATGAATGATGTCATTGATATTTTATCTTTCATAATTTTTAAAGTTTAATATTAAAATGTGCATCTTAACACAATTGCGAGAACTAAAATTAATAAATGAATCATATTAAATCATATTGATAGGCTATATGAACTAAGAAGGCTTATGGTAAACTCATTGGATAGTATATGATATTGATGATGGCTATTATAAATAATAATTGATTCATACATAATAGCGATTAGCGATTATTGTGTAGCCTAATATCTTCTATTACCATATTTAATGCTTCTCTGTTGAGGGTCGTATTAAACATTGGCGTAATGGTTAGTGCGTCGACCCGGAGTGCGGAAGGTCGCGGGTTCGATCCTCGGTTGCGTCATACAAATGACATTAAAAGATGGCACTCAACATTAAAGGGGCAAGGACTTGTCGCCTCGGAAT
This sequence comes from Lepetodrilus schrolli, assembly GCA_032361225.1. Taxonomy (NCBI): domain Eukaryota; kingdom Metazoa; phylum Mollusca; class Gastropoda; order Lepetellida; family Lepetodrilidae; genus Lepetodrilus; species Lepetodrilus schrolli. The sequence goes on from JAUTBT010005612.1 coordinate 21,112, forward strand.
CAGTATACTGTTTGAGTGTGGTATCCTTGTTCTATTCCAAGCGAGCTAGCACTATAAAAACTGGTGTAAATCCAGACTAGTACAAGCATTGCATATGCATGCAAGCCATGATGCGAGTGAAAAAATCGTGAACGTGGCTTTAACCCTCCAACCAACCAATCCTACTGAATTACAAAGGAAGGATATTTGCTGTCTTGGTATGTATTTACACATGTAGCATATTACAGCGTGTATAGAAAGATGTTGGCAAGATGGTTGGCATTATTTATTATGTATTAGCTGCAAATATAAAGCATTATAAGAATTATTTTTTAATATATAGACTTGTCTTTGGTGTTTACAAACACTTAGATATCCTGAACAATGATACATTATAAAACGTATTGTCATCGTTTACTACTACTACTACTACTACTACTACTACTACTACGACTACTAATACTAATACTAATACTACTAATAATACACACACACTCTCTCTCTCTCTCTCTCTCTCTCTCTCTCTCTCATATGAAAAATAATCTGATTGTAAATTGACACGCGTGGATCCAAAAGAGCTAAGGAAGGCTTTGGTAACTAGCCCGGAACTTGAATGGCTCAATAGCTAAGAGACCACTTGCTCGTCTATTAAATTTCAATGCTTAACAAAGTAAGTAATTCATAGGGTGTCTAGATATTCAAATTGCACGTTCGTTTCCTTGTTGTTTTGACACATGCATATTTAAAGGTACCGTCAACTATTTTTTCTTCTTTCTGGAAATGGCCTACAGATATGAATGTTGTTTTTTTGTGTGTTTTTTTAAAATGTAGACTTAATGCCATTTCTCTAACAGCTCCTTCGCTAATTTAATTTTTATTGTATTTTGAATTGGGGTTTAGAGCCGCTTTAAAGATTATTAAAGCTGCAGTCCGATAACGATAAAAACTTTCCGAATTTCGTTCCAAATCTGAAGAACTTAACTGTCACATCGTCGTAGTATAAGCGATGATCATGTGAGCGACGCATTCTATTTCTTTAAATGGGTAACCTTCCAGTATATAATACATCCTTAAGCTCATTGTAATGGTAACAATCAGTTGAAAAATATGTTTCTCTGAAACTGATATGTTTCCTAATTATATGTAAATTTGGCCACTGTAGACATACTAAATATTATTTTTAAAACACCGAGGGGTGTTTTAACTAAGTAAAACTATCTATTCCTTTTATGTATATTTATCTTAATTGTATTACATTTTATTCCTGTTATTGTTAAGCTCCTTAGGTAATTTTGTAGCAAAACTATATAAAGCGCTATATAAAATGCTGTCTATTATTATTATTATTTATTATTATTATTATTATTATTATTATTTATTATTATTATTATTATTATTATTATTATCATTATTATTATTATTATTATTATTATTATTATTATAATAACTATCTGTATCATGCTTTCGTTCGTTACGTATGTAGTACATGTCTTTGAACCGGTTTCAGTTTCTCACGGAATGGACACCATTGGTTCCTGATACATATTAACAAATAAGATAAGATGAGGCTTTATTGCCCAGAAGGGAATTCTTTTTAAATCACAGAGATAACACTCACACATAACAACAACACACGACAAAACAACAACGAGAGACAGAACGTTACAAATGAAACAATATAAGGCAGTCATATACATACAAGTGTAGGGCGACTGCGAAAGAAAACCTAAGTCACTAACAACAATGTACATATGTAACGAGGCATTAAGAAGAGCTCTAATACTGAATCAATCAAATTTTTTTTAAAATGGTAACAGGAATTAAAAGACATTTGGTACCTTTCAGATTTAATATGTGGTATACGGTTACCTTCGACCTGATGGTAATAGTGCATAACAAACATGGATATAGAAAGTGTCCTGGGTTGTGACCGGTGATGACGATATTGTATCGGTACAAATACATCACAGTTACTGTATAGGAACCTACGAATGGATTCGGATTCGAACACTGTCAAACCAACAGTGTCAATGACACAGCGGTCACGCGTACAGACATACTTTTTATTATTATTATATAAATTCTTGTAAACACGCCCAGCATAACGTTGTTATGCGTATATTAGTTGACAATAGTATGCCAACGGTATGCATATGTACTAAGAGCTATTTGTATATAAAGTAGACAGCGTTCATAAACAATCTAAAAATAGCGCTGACATTGCAATGGAGAAATAAGTCACGTACAACGTACAACAAGTCCAACCTGTTCAATATGATAGAATCGACCACTTTGACTGAGTTCTGTATGTTGAGAGTAGTCGATGCGCGACGCAATATATCAGTGGGTGATTAAACAATTCGTTAGCGGTCATTTTTCTGAACATGTCTACAAAATATGCCAAGTCATACTGTTTTTCTGTTGGTAACTTGGTATGACGTTACGTTGACCTGTGACGCGTTATACGTACTATAAATATATCACAATAGTGTGCTGACGTAGGCTATACTACGTTAATATCATAGTAATCAAAGTATGCAATAGATATTAAATAATAACCTTTTTTTTTAAATGTGTTTTTCATTGCAAGTATATCATATAAAAAGTGTTTATATTAGTGCAAATTGTTGTTTTAGGTCAGCTAAAAACACATCTCGGCAGTGAATCTTATCTGTTTATCCGACTTAGTTGCGTTATATCGCCAATGGCACCAGTGTTCTATTCTTATAAATTATATAACATTTAGTTGTTCTAAATATAGACTGACCACCATTTTATTGTGTACTACGAGACACTGGGAGGGAATTCGCACATAAAACTGATGTAATTGTCAGTATGGTATTCACCAATGTCAGTGGGTAGGTGCAATTAATGAAGGAAAAGATATATATATTTCTATATTTCTAAATTAGTAAAAAGAAAAGGAAAAATATTCATATTTGGAAATATCTGAATATGAAATAACCCTGTTTGTTTTTCTACCTTTACCTAAGCAAAGATGATCTTTAAAAAACCCTACGCGGATAACAACAGAGGGGTGAGATATGGTTCTCATATAAGCAGCGATTTGTACCTCCAAATATCCTTTCACCGCTGTAGTATAGGTAAAATTCCATTGCAGTTTACATTTCCGGTAAAACCAGAATAATCAGTTGGTAATGTACTGTAATATCTCAATGTTCTACAGTCTAATAGACTAAGGGTGATAACTCTAAGCACTGAAGACTGTCAAAAAAAACTTTGACGACTAATGGTACCATTAAAGCTATTAAAAAATAATATGATATGAAAATATTGAAAACCAGTGGGATATGTAGAAAATGTAGCTGATTACTCAATATACTTGTGTAGACACATCAAATGTACATACTTTCATATACAAATACGCTTGACCATAAAAATATGTAAACAAGACCGTGATTTTATGCCTTTAACTGTGCATAAACAAATTAAATATTCTATTCTGTGCCCCAAATGCAAGCAAACGTACATACAGTCTATAGCTACCAGGTCGAGTAAAAGTACACAAACAATAGATCAACAATGAAAATCTCAAACTATTTTAAGAGTAAAAGTACACAAACAACAGATCAATAATGAAAATTTCAAACTATTTTAAAACAGTGATGTTTTTTAAATATTCCAATTTTACCAAGTTTATTCAAAATATGGAGATTACTGCACTCATTTAGAGAGCAAAGAAAATATTTTCACTTCCATGTATATAAGCAGCCGTTGTGTATTAAAGAATTTAACAGCTATGCTTAGGCAATAGTTATTTGATGCCCTGGTGTATACGGATCAGCCGATTCAATTTTTTCCACTTTGCAAAATAAAAATAATTATTTAAAAAAATAATATTCCGCTGACAGTGTACTGGCCTCTAGTAATGCATAATAATAAATGGTGAAGGAACGAACAAGTCGTATAAACCATCAAACCATCATTGGGCATTAGCAAACACCATCTGGCGTTGACACGGTCGAAGCCAATTTGACTGCTTATAGGTAAATATCTAAGTCTAATTTATTACAATTACTGCTATTGACAACAAGTACATTGAACATAATTGTGCATTCAAATTTGAACAATTTATGTATACTGGTGTTTATAACGATTATATAATATAATTTATAAATATTTTGTTGTTGTCAACCTACAATTCACGATCTACAATTATTATTATTTATATATTGGATCCGACTGACTCGCCAAAATATCAAAATATATTTAATAAATTAAAATGTGTATTTATCTTTTTATTTATTTACATATATTTATGTATAGGTCATCTCTAGCTAAGTGGAATGCAATCACTCCTGATGAAACCGATAATGTAAGTAAGGTCGAACTATGCATATCGAGTTAAAATGAATGTACCTATATTGTTGTCATCTCGATGCCTATATTTCTATAATTCACCCTGCGTTTGAAACCTACCCTAGAAAACCCAACGTTTGAAACATAGAAATCAATAAGGACGGGTAGTAGCGCAGTGGTAGAACGTTGGACTTCGGAGCCAAAGGTTCCAGGTTCAAATCCCGCCATCAATGTTCTCGAAAGTTACCTTTCTGACACGATATTGATAGGATGCGATGTCTGTATAATGGCAATGCAGTTATCATCCTTGGTCTTGTCAGTACCAGCCGGTGCTCGCAGGTTTACGGATGTTGCGGTTTCCTCCTGCCTTAAACTGACAAGTCGTGATATAAGTGAAAGAATCCTGAAAGCGATCCCACCCCACCCCCCACCCCACCCCCAAACAAATGAAAAAATATATCAATTATATAAACACATTTATTACTGGTGAACCGTATAGAAAGGGCGAGAAGCATTTCCGTACTATTTATTAGCCATAATTCTTATATAAATGCAGTATTATATATTGCTTGTCCTGGATAATCTGTAGAGGTTATACACCTTGAAGACAATCCACACTCCACAACATTAAAATGGCCACGATGCGAAGCGACTAAGAACGTCACGGGAGAAAACTGTCGTGACTTCATTTCGAATTAAAATAGAATTGAAATAAATTCGTCGTTGGCCGAGGTTACAGCGTATACTCAACAATTCCTGAAAGTTCATGCCTTCTGCTTATTGACTAATGGGTTAAATTCCTTACATTTAATCGGGTTATTCAATAGCAATCGCATTAAAATGCCTCATCTTCCGTTCTTCGGATATATGAATGGCTAATATCTGGGCCGCGTTGCACAGAACAGTTGTAGCTACAAATGTAAGTCCATTGCATAAAACACTTTTATTGCTACAATATTTCGGAATATAATTGGCTACTATTGTAGCGATAAAAAGTATATTTGCAGCGTGTTCCGAAAATTGTACACACAATCAATTGTAGCTACAATTGTTCTGTGCAACGGGCCCATGGACATCATCTACCAACAGCTCGTATATGTTCAGTACCTTCACTGTGGAATGAATAAAACGAGTGGATCATCATATGAGGCAGAGGATGGTCTCTCTCTCTTTCTCTCTCTCTCTCTCTCTCTCTCTCTCGCTCTCTCTATCTCACTCTCTCTCTCTCTCT
>JAUTBT010005623.1:0-26640 GCA_032361225.1 Lepetodrilus schrolli
CTCATGCATGAGTGACACATCTCCGTATGTGTGGACAGAATGATATATAGTGACAGAGGGAGATGGAGAGGGAGAGGGGGAGGGAGGGGTGGGGGGGGGGGGGAGATAGAAATGTACTCTTCTGTATACGAAATGATGATATATAGAATTGGGTTACATTTAATAACTAACTGCAAAATTATGCATTACTAGTCCAACAAACGTAAGGGTATTTTTTTATTTTAATTTTTATTAAGTTTGTAAAAAAAAGGTTATGTTGACTAGTTTTGACAAGTCAGATGCACTGGGTCCGCTCTACAAGTCCCTGTGTACCGGAGTACCTCTTGAGCCGAAATAGCAAAGTATTTTTGGCAACGGTGATAAAGTGATCATTTAAATCCATCCTGGTTCCCGGTCACGTGGGCTACCGCGTTGCTGCACACTGTGCAGACTGTGCAGCAACGCGCACACTGTGCAGCAACGCGGTAGCTCACGTGACCGGGAACCAGGATGATTTAAATGACGCTGTAGACATTTTGTAATGAAGAAATAATCTCTTCATATCCTCTTGTAAATGCTAGAGAAAAGAGAAATAATAATATTGCGTATACATTATGAACAATGCCCTTAGACATGCATATCATGCTATTCTTGACACTTTCAAGTAGCGGGCTTACAATTAAACAAGGCGCCTTCTATGTGCATAAACCGGGCTGATATACTTTCGTGTTTGTCGGGTAAAATCAACACATCCGTATTCGGTGTTCGTTTCAATTGCATAATACAAGTCGACATTTAAACAAGTCAGACAGGCTCGTTTACATTTATTTAATCGTCTCCTGACATGTAAATAATGTTGAGAAAAAAGTATCCCATTTTTTTAAAACTTGTTTTTAAAGCTTTATTTGAAAATAGATTTAAAGCGACACAGTCAATAAATACGAAGAGTATCATTTCGTTGATGATATTTCAATCATCACTGCTATACAATTGTTTGCTATCTAAATTGCATTCCATGAGATAATCTAAGTAGATAGTATTCATTGTCAACATATTAGCTTTAGTAATTAAACATCTGCTTTTACCATTCTTTAAAATGCAACTAAAAATTAAATAAATTAGACGTCAACTTTATTTCACTTAGGTTATAGTATTCATTAACTTAGTTGTTATATTAACTTAGGTTATTATATATCAGCAGTGTAAGTGAAAACTAATCACATCAATATGTATACAAGGCACATTTCAAGAACCGCCCCACCCCCTTCCAAGAGTGGAAGATTACCGGCGCTACGCTGAATTAAAGGTGACCCGAACTAGATGATTTGGAAAACGAAGATTTAAAAGTGAAATACGGTGTGTACGGAAACAGGTAACACGATGCTAAGTGTATAGACATCAACGACACAAGCCCATATGAAGTATGTTGACGTTGTCCAAAGTCATGGATTAAGCCAAGATTGAGGTCATACCTACATGAGAAAGGTTGCATGTGAAGACTTCAACTTTAACCTTCGTAAATCAATATTATTGCAGTTTATACTTTCATATATCAGTGCATGTATACGAGAATCTTTGATCGATGATTTTGATTAAAATAGCAGCGGTGGTTCGTATACCGGTTTTGCTAAGCTGTCTCCTGGTTCGTCGGAGGTAAAAGATTATTAGCATCGATTTCATGTATTGTGAACACAAAGGACTATTGGCAGGTGATTGAACATGGGAGGAATTTCGCTCATAACATGCCAGCCTCACGCCATGATTCAGAATAACACTTACCAATTCAGGGGGCATGTATTAATTAGAAAAAAATACATATTTCTAGATTAGTTAAAATTCTGAAAACAATTAATACAATGTAGAAATGAAAACATATACTCTGAACAGCTAGTGTTTACGGTAATGGAACCGTTGTATGCTTGTTTATCCACACAAACACACACACTTCTCGTTCTCTGGAACACACTAGACAAAATAGACGTATCCATGTCTTTTATCATTGTCACACTATACGAATACTATTACTGACGTCCGATGTCTATTTTCCGCATCTCGAAACCCATCTATACTGGTATTATTTGTAGACAGCATCTTGCTATCGATGGAACAAAAACGTGTTGTAACAGTATAAATAATGAACCGAGGAAAACGACTTAAAGGCATACAATCACATATTAAGTTGTCGTTTTGGACCGAACTGGAGTTAAACACGCAAACTGCATGCACTTAGTTTAATCGCGTTTATACCTCCAAATATCTTGTCACCGCTGTAGGATAGGTAAAGGTCCATTGCAGTTTACATTTCCGGTAAAGTCCGAATAATCAGTTGGGAATTGTCTATAGTCTAATAGACTAAGGGGGATAACTCTAATAACTGAAAACGGTCATACAGTGGGACATGCGGGAAATGTAGCTGGTTACCCAATATACTTGTGTAGACATCAAATGTACATACTTTCATGTAAAAATACGTTGGACCATGAATCGGTAAACAAACCCGTGATTGTATGCCTTTAAATATCGACTGAATGGATAAAGGGAAATGATTCATCCATTATACGTGCGCTTCCTGTAATTTTTCCTTTTCTTAATCTTCCAATACATCTTAAATGCGAGTCAACGGAGCTTTTAACCCTCTCCTTGCTGGATTAGGCAAAAACACTGCTCATTAGGATATCTCCGGTTGACTTCAGCAGGGAGAAAATCAAAGGGGAAAACGTTGTTTGACGCCCCCAAATCAGGCATGGCAACAGACATTTGTGATTTCAGAGGAAAACAAGCCCGGAGTCGGCGACATGCAGGCAAATAATTCGACCCATGGCAACATAAATCTGCGGATGTCCGTAGGATAATTCCACGCCTGATAAATGTCTTACAACAGAAAAAGAAAAAAAAAATAGCATTCAAACGAAAATTAATTGCGCTCCAACAAAGAAATTGCATTTCAATTATAAAAAAGTGCATTCAAACACAATTTATTGTCTTTCGACCACTTATTTTTTTCCATAAAAAGCTCTTTAGAATGCTAATCACATCGATTGGAAATTATGAACTACGGCAGGCTATTAGAAACCACACTGTTCTATATGTACATGGGCATGTAGCACTGCTCTTTTGTGCCAGTATCCTTGGTACTTGTCACCACTTGTCTTACTGTGATATGATGGGAATATATTGCTGAACTTCACTATGCAAATAACCAACAACAAAACAGACATTTTCAGTAAATATTTACTCCTGGTGAAATCCACAATATTCTAATAATTCATGTTCCATATATATAGTAGTAATTATGACAGTCAGGAATTATTAATTAATAATTCATTATTGGTACATTTAAATCATAAAAGTCCACTATTCTAGTAGACATTTTTTTTGTATAATAATACTGAATTTATATACATATATATTTTGAATCACAGAATTCAATCAAATCTAGACACTACTAATACATGTAACATGCCTATGTGAAATAATATTGAATAAATATCTTGCATAATAATCGTAGGATTACACGTTTTGAAAAACACTAGGCCAACTTCCAGTAAGTAGCTTTTGCTCTTCACGTTCAGGTATGCTATAATGAGATGTTAACATTTGTTGACGATCTGCTTTTCCTTGTAATCGCTGTAATTTCAGTGGAGTCAGGTCCAGTGTAATTAAATCGGCCCTTGGACAAATAAATCAGCAGATTTCTGCCCTTGGACAAATAAATAAGCAGAGAACTGCCATGCCTCAGGCAATGGTGTAGTCAATGTCTAAGGTAGAGGAGAGCCCTTACCACAGAGGATAACAACAACTTTCTTTATAAAGAAATATTACAAACAGACAAAACATATATCATGGTTTTCTACCACTTTCTCATCTGGATTGACAATTATAAATAAAACATATATTGGACAACCTGGGCTGCGTTCAGCAGACAAAACATACAATACACTACAATACAATACTTTTCTCTACATCTAGTAGTTTGCTGAACGGGTTAGTAGGAAAATAGCAGCAAATCGGTTTGCGCATGCGTCCAGTCCATTCAGTCCATTCGCTTCATGCATTTGGGTTTTCATACAAAATGCTCTGCGGTCCAAACCCGTATTGAAATGTATGCATACATATGCATACGTATTGTTCACTGAACGGCTCGCGTAGTACTACATAGAATACATATGCATATGTATTCTCCATTGAACGCACCCCATGAGTAGCGTCTTCCTCTATAACGCGGGTACAGTGACTTCTTAATAGCGTCGCCCTCTATGACGCGGGTACAGTTACTCCTTAATCCTCTCCATGCTGAAGGCAACCGGAGTTGCCCTAAAGAGCTGTTCCTATGTCTAATCCAGCAGGGAGAGGGTTAAACGTATACTACTAGTGTATGATTATGTTTCTCGAGGACGGAATAACTTCAGCTGGGGAAAGTTTGCTTGCCATTGAAACATTCCACATAGAAACTTTGTAACGGGAAAATGCAGATTACGATCTCTTAGTAGTAATATAATTAGTTCACACTGTGTTTATTCATATTAAATAAACATTAACAAAAAAATAAAATAAAAAATAATAATTTGAAAATGTATCAATAGTTTTCAATAATTATATTGAACAATGAAAACGATAATGTTCATCAAAAAAATTATAAAGTAAATAATACATTGATCCAACTCTGATGATCTTAAGATATGCGGCATAGACAATAAATTAATATTTAATATGAGCCTAAATTTAAGTCTGGCATACCACAAGTTTTACAGCACCCATACACCATAATTAGAATTTCAATGTATTATTATTATTATTATTATTGCAATAAGCTTTGATAGAAGTTTTAAGTTTGAGCATAAATACTATTTTGTACACCGCTGCTCATTGAATGTACGTACCTACATAGCTCATATATATATATATATATAGACTAGGGCACCAATTTATCGAGACTCAAATCTCTAATGCTTTACATTGTTATTCTTTTCCACAAATGTTGAGTGTCATATTTAAATCCGTTATCATGGTTACTTAATAACTATCTAGTCATGTGAATATTGTTAATCTGTTTTAATGCATTCTGATGTACTGTGAAGGATTAAATTTCATATTTCTTCATCACAATTTTTGTTGATTTATTGTACTGAAGAGGCATTCGTGCAGAAAGTAAGTCTGTAAACGATTTGAATATTTCTTGTGCTCAGATGAGCTCGTTTTGTGGCCACCACATTGTGAAGCTATTGTATCCACTACGAAACCATAACCCTTTCGTTTACAAGAACCCAATGTCAGTGTACAAGGGTCTACAATGGTATTAGAGATTGCCATGAGAGTCTGTGGATAACGATATAGTTGTGAAATGATACCCAGAGCCACAAGCTCTTTTCTCTCTCTCTCTCTCTCTCGTTTCCAATCACTGTCACAATATATTATCTGTCATAGATTCTAATGTACATGTATTATGAAGACAGTTTCCCTCGTTCAGCTTATTATTATTTCTACACTAAAGATTTGATGATGATCTTATAGCAAATAATTCAGATCTAAGTCAAATGCAAAGCTTGTCGGCTGTAAAAAAAACTGTCTGGTAATATACAAGTACTTGTCTCGCTCTCTCTCTCTCTCCCCCCCCCCCCCCTCTCTCTCTCTCTCTGCGACGTTTCCGAAGATATGAAGCCATACATAAAAAAAAGGAGAAAATGATGTGGAGGAAATGTTGATGGTCTCGAAAGTACAAGACTTGGTGCACAAGACTTCAGGGACATAAACCATGGGATATGATTGAGGTTCCATTGTACTTTTACAATACTAGTATTCAACACTCATGAGGATTTTAGAGAAGCTTCACAACATGTGTGGATTATAAAGAAATATTGACTGAAGTGATGTCAAGTACCATTGACCAGTTTTCACAGTTTACTCTGTAAACTCACAAGCCATGGCATGAGTGAAATAATCTTGTAAGTGGCTCAAAAACCCAATTGAAAATACAAACACAAAATCCAATACAGAATCCACACAGGATCATGAATTTAATATTGCACTGGTGATATTTCAATATTTAAACTTAACAGAAATGCTTTCTAATATATACATCATATACATGTACAATCATTATAGATTAAGATGGACAATTCACAACAATGCAGCACTATTAATTAACTGCAATATACATAATTGTTTGTATATTTTGGGGGCTTTAGAATAATTTCAAGTGTGTAATTTCAAAAGGAATTTTAACTATAGTCATTTTGGAATATTCCATTAATGAAAACATGTCTGCCTTTGAACAGGATTTTTTTTTAATGAAACATTCTATAACACTATTTAGCATTCAGTATCGATCAATAACTTTTGTCCGATTGAAGACTAAATGGAATGTTTGAAATACAATTTTTTTAATGTTAATGTAATGATTTGTTTTTCATAGACAAGGAAGAACAGATAATGTTTGGGTGGCAACAGTACAGACTGTACGGACCAAGTCCTCTTGAGTGCAATACTGTTCTACATCATAGAGGTTCTAGGCTTCAGTCCACTACCCACTGTACCATAACATTCTCGATTGCTGTTGATATATCCGGGTATGAGAATGGGAAATTATGTTTTCAGTTGAACCAGCCGGGATCCAGGGGCTGCAGGCCATGGCCAGGCTTATGGGCTTCAAAATCCACAGATCCGCAGAAGATTCTCATCCTGTTTCAGACTCGATTTTGATGACAAGTGCCGATTCGATTCAATTCCAAGATGACGATGTCGCTCCGGTTATCTCTTCCCTCCCAGCTCACTCTTCATGGTTCGGATGGCTTCCACCAGTTGTCGGTCCGTATGACTGACACGTGACAGGACCGTATTCAGGTCATCCTCGTTACGATTCTCAAATGCAGCTTCGGCGGCCATTTTCAGGTTCCTGTGGAAAAACAAAATTATTTATTTATTATATATTTTTTTTGAATTCGGGTTTAGAGTCGCTTTCAAGATTCTTTGACTTATATCACGACATATCAGATTAGGGCAGGAGGAAACCCGCAACATCCGTAGCGCTGAATGTTGCAGTAAACCTGCGAGCATCGGCTGGTACTGACAAGACCAAGGATGATAACTGCATTGCCACTCCACAGACATCACATCCTATCAATATCGCGTCAGAAAGGTAACTTTCGCGAACATTGATGCTGGTCCCCTGGGGTGTGATTTGAACTGGAACCTTGGCTCCGAAGTCCAACTGTTCTACCACTGCGCTACCACCCACCCCAAAAACAAAATTATAGAACATGCTTATAGTATAGAACAGCTTTCAAGGCTAGTACATGCCTATCATGGCTTGTCAGTTTATGACAGAATGAAACCTGCATTACAAAATTATCGTCTAGATATCTGAACATAAATTGTAATTAATTTTTCTTATTGACTGTGGTGAAACAAAATACGTGCTACTTACCCAACTTTGATTAGGCACTTCACTTTCTTATCTGGCAATACACGGGTGAGGTACTTGAGAGCTTCCTGCTGGTTGTGATGCTTCATGCATACATCGACAAAAGCCTGCGATAACCATTACATGAGATTATGAAACTTTTTTGAGTACGATTTCATGTTCAACTCGAAAGTTTTCTTCGCAACCCCTCATATCAAATTTGTGCTTGAGCATGAAATTGTACTCAAAATGTTTTGTAATTTTATGGTGTAGAACTTATTGCCAACATAAAACCTGCTTGTCTGTTATAAACCGATGGTAACTTCTCCATGTCACAGGCAATGGGCAGAATAAAACATATTGAAATGTAGACATCCATCAAGCAGTTTTTAAATGGTTGATCAGATAAATATATTTCATACTTCAAGGCAAACAAATCTTTTAAAGTCTTCCTCTGTAATGGACAATAATGTAATGCTCACATCGATGCCAATAGGGGGCTTCTTGGTTCTGGAGAACTTCTCCAATTCTCCCCAGTCGCCAGACTCGGCTAAAGCATTGGCTCGCAGCAGCCAGAACCTGGAGATAAACATATGTCAATACCTGTACTCCATCAACATAACATAAGCATGAACTATACAAGACTTGTTTATCCTTAACATACCTTTGGAGTAATCATCAAGTTCAATAAGTGCAAACTTGAGTCCAAAGATTGTCCAAAGAATGTATGTACCGATTTCTAGTGGAAACTGATAATTTCTGATGAGTTGACGAAACATCATGGAATGAACTGAGCAAATTGTTTCCTGCGATTTTAAAGTAAAGAAAACATGTACATGATAAATGTGCAAATGAATATTTCCTTCAAATTGGTCGGAACCGAAAACAAAATTACTTTTGCTCCAGTATCAAAAATCATATTCTGGCCTTTTCAAAATACATAATTTACCCTGAATGTGGCGTAATGGCGTAATGAAGAATAAAAAGGCGTTAAAAATTATGCCAAAAGCGTAATGGTAAACAGGTCTGCTACACATACCTTTTCTCTGGGACCTTGAAGTCTTTCTTCAGCTGTTCCGCGTTCTTGTGGAGCTGTTCCGTGGTCAGTTTGTAGATGGTTTGGTGGAGTGACAGATCCACGTACGGGCGGTTCTGTTCCTCCTCCAGGCGGCGTTGGTACCGCAGCAACTTCATGTGGTCCTCAGTTTGCTGCGGGGAAGAGCGGGGAGAAAGATTGAGAAGTGGCCATAGTGAGCCCCTTACAACATTGACAGGCAAACAAAGCCATAAGAGGGGGTTCCTTTCACCACAGTGCAGTGTTTGGATTACTCTGGACAGACAATTTTATCAATGGAACGACCCGCACACTGTCGGGGAAACCGTGTGGTCTGTACTCGCTGGCAAGGTGGTGTGGACTGCACGGTGTCTAGAACAGCGATGTCACACATTCAAGGCATCTCTTCACTGCTTGTGCAAGACATGTGCGAGTCGTTCCTTTCATGCCATGCAGTGTACTGGAGTGACGTCACCCGACTGTCCGAGAATATATCATGAATATGTATGTCAATGGGTGCCAGATACACATACCTTTGCAGCAAAGTCATTCTTGGCTCTGTTGTAACAGTTTAGAGCTTCCTCTAATCGTTTCAGTCTATCTTCCAACATCTGAAACATGGACGGGTGCTCATATAAATAAATATATGCTTATACCGTACCCCTCAAGATTAATCATCCAATAATACATTTTATTTAAACATTTTTTTCTTTTCTTTTCTTTGTATAATTATTTGTGTGTGTGTAAATATTAAACTGTTTACTTATTTATTTATTTATTCTTTCTTTCTTCTATTATTATTATTATTATATTATATATATTCCCCTTAATTATTACTACTACGTGTATTATCATTATTTGTACATTTTACATATAAACACTCTTACTCTCATGCTTTCCAATTAGTAAGATCCACAAGACATTTGATATACTACCGGTAGTATATATATATATAAAAAAGAAATAATCAAGATTTGTTTTTTTCCCATTTAAAGGTGGGTAGTAGGTAAGTATCTCACAGACCCTGTGGGTTAAATAGGGGTGATATATTGAGGCCAATTCTACTCTTGCAATACTATTGCGATAGTTGAAAACACGATTGCGATACCATTGCAATAGTTTGTTTTTTTAAACTATGTCTTTTAAAGATGGATAGTTTATCTATCATACATAATTATTTCTTACAGGTCTGTGATCAGTGGCTAATGTACATATAACTGGCATTTTTGTAATGACAGTTACTGAAATAAATCAAATGTAAGACAATTGCCGATGGTTCAAGTTACTATCGGTATAATGCTATCGGAACACTCACAATCGCGATCTATCGATAGTTCGACCGACCTATCCGAGGATCGGTGCTGATCATGAGATTCAAACCAGAGTTGCTGCATTGAGAGCGAGTCCAACGTTTAACCGACAGCCAAAGAGATAACGATGCTGGCCGAGATGGCTTCACACTTACCTCCTCCTGGAAGCTGCGCACAACCTTGCAGTTGCCGTTGTCAAGGAAGTTGTCTTCCTGGTAATAAAGGTCCTCCACCAGTTTGGGGTTCTGCTGCTTGCAGTACTGCAGGACGACACAAGGCAGGACGATTAGGTCAGTGAATACAGGGGTTCGGTGATAAAATACTAACAGAAAATGAATCATAATATATCTATATACAGTATTTTCTCTAATAATTCAAACCCTCTAATAGTTCGAACACCTAAAATAATTTTGTTCCGCCCCTAAAAATACGAATATGACCCAAAAAAATCAAATCGGAAATTTCTAATTATTCGAATACAATAAAAAAAAAATCTTTAAAAAGGTTTTGTTTTTGTTTTAAATCCTTGAGATAGTACATGTATACGGTAGATATAATAATTAAATCATTTATATAAAAGACTTTTTCACTTATATTACTACTTGTCAGTTTAGGGCAGGAGAAAACCCGCAACATCCATAGCGCTGAATGTTGCAGTAAACCTGACAGCGCATCCTATCAATATTGTGTCAGAAAGGCAACCTTCGCGAACATTGATGTCCAGCCCCCGGCACAGGATTTGAACCTGGAACCTTTGGCTCCGAAGTCCAACCTTCTACCACCCACCCAGGCTATGATGTAGACATCCACCTATATGTACAGAGAGTAGGCAATGACGTAGACACCCACCTGTATGTACAGGGAGTAGGCTATGGGCATAGTTCTAATCGTCATCAGGAAGTCCCCACTGCTTTGTAACTTCTCCTTCAGCCTCAGCAGAACTGTGTACACTGGCAGACAGAACATCAACATTAACACGATTAGAAAGAAAACAGACTGTCATTATTTGTATGCTTGATTGATGAACACTCGAACAAAGTGCTTAGATCTGCATTGCTTCAGTCCATCAAACTGTGAATAGGTAACCTGGTAGGACGAGATGAAATTGTGAATATAAAACCTGCTAGCGTCTAAACTGCCAGCTTGGGTTGTATACTTGCTAGGGAGTTGAGAAGGTGATTATTATGGAGTTTAACGTCGCTGCGGAAATCTTTCATCCATTTGCGACGATTGTTGAGAAGGTGAAATGAGTGCACATTGATCCATTGTCCAGGGTAATAATGTAATGCCACAAGCAAGCTTTCGAGTATGGATATGGCACAATATAAATACACACATTATTATTATTAGTAGTATTATTTGTAGATGTAAAACTTACCTAGATCACTGTCTCCACTGTCTATAGCCTTGGCCAGAGCTGTTTGGTCTTGATCCATTTTCAGCAACAGTGGCACTTGCTCGGATGCCTTAGGCTCGTACTCCAACAACTGAAATAGTAGCAATACATGAAGGGCCTCTGAGAAACTAGAAAATGTAATTATTGATGATTCAGTGTGATTGTGTTTAAGATGAAATTCATATTAGTTGAAGTACAAGGTTTGGATGAGCTGTACTTGGAATGAATGAATGAATTAGTGCTTTATGTCGCAGCGGGAGTATTTCACCTATAGTGTACTTGAAAGATATTGTACAAAAGTGGAGCTATGAGTAAGCCTCTACAAGGTCAGGCCCTGTGATTACGAAACTTTCTGATTACGATTTAATGTTCAAGCTCAAGTTATATATAAGGATTTGTGAACAAAACCTTGAGTTGAGCATGAGTTCGTACTCAAAAAGGTTTTGTAATCTCGGGGCCAGATTATCAAGACAGTGTTGCTGGCTCTGGTACTGAAGATACAGAGGTCAGTTTACTTGCCAGTAGGTCTATGTTAGAGATTAAACTTTAACAAACCAAACCAACCAATCAATTAAAAGAAAGTGTAAACAAAATCAAAACAGAAACAAATACAAAGACTAGACTAGTGTCTTCTGGCTGCAAAACTAAGGACTGCTGCTGTGGTATCATCCATTTCAATCATTAATTAATTCATTTCAAACATTAATTTTCCAAAAGTATCTCCACTGACTGAATACTACAGCTTAGCATGCTCCCTACCTTAACCCTCTCCATGCTGGAGGCAACCAGAGATGCCCAAATAAGTTGTGTCTGTGTCTATTACAGCAGGGAGAAGGTTAATAGCCAGCTGTTTATCAGTAACTTTACATATACCCAAGAGCATCTCCACTGACCAACAACTAGCATGTCTACAGCATGGCATGCTCCTGATACTCTTGTACATGGATTACCTTAATAGCCAGCTGTTTCCTTCCCTGTTCCAGAGCCTGACTGGCGATCTCTGAGAACGACACTCCCGGGACGTCTAGCAGCTTCTGCGAGATGGCTCGTGCCAGAGTGTCCTCATCCTCGTGCTTCTGCTGGACCTGCTCACATAGCATTTAATTGGCTTATCAGTATACAAGAAGAAACCCTTCAACACCTGTAGCACTCAGTGTTGCAGTAAACCTTCCAGCATCTATTAGGTTAAAACCCTATCCATGCTGTAGGCAACCAGAGATGTGGCGGTGTCTACTCCAGCAGGGAGAGGGTTAAAGCCACTCTTCATGCTTATTAGTATTTTGTATTATTTTAAAAATTGGCGTTTAGTCACTTTCAAGATACTTTCAGTTATATCATAACTTGTTAGTATACAGAAGGAAAACCTGCAACAGCTGAAACAAGTGTTGCAGTAAACCTGCAAGTTCTGGACCCTCCTGTATGAAACTCTAAGGTAAGCTTCTCTACCATAGTAACGGTTGTGTAGGATATTGGTTACTATATGGCAGATGCAATTACTTTACAGTTACGCAGTGTTGTACTGGAGTGCACTGACTGGTACTGACTGGCACTGGCTGGCACTGACTGGTACTAACTGGTAGTGACTGGTACTGACAAAATAACAATGATAACTGAACAGAGAGTACAGAAGATTGCATCCTTTCCTGACCTTGTTAGGATGGTTAACTTCTGTAGTCATTGATGTCGGGAACGTCGCTACAATTAGGATGAGTTATTGTTTTACATCACAGCGGGAATCTTTCATCCATATGCGATTACAATTAGGGAAACAACACCAGATTTAATGTATTTTTAATTATTTTTTAATTGGGGTTTAGAGCCGCTTTCAAGATTCTTTCACTTATATCATGGCTTGTTAGTTTAGGAAACCCACAACATTCGCAGCACTGAATGTTGCCGTAAACTGCGAGCACCGGCTGGTACTGACAAGACAAAGGCTAAGGATGATAACTGCATTGCCACTCTACAGACATCGCATCCTATCAATATCGCATCAGAAAGGTAATTTTCGTGAACATTGATACCAGGCTCCCGAGGCGGGATTTGAACCTGAAACCGTTCTACCAACATTCTACCACTGCGCTACCACCCACCCCCAGATTTAATGTAATACAAGTCTCTAATTCTTATGATCTTCATTACACATAGAGAAAGATCAGTACAGACCTTATAACAAGCCCAGTGAGCCAGTATCCTGCTCGCGCCCTCGGCATCGGGTATCTTCAGGTACTGGCACACACGTATAGCCAGACAGAAGAACTTCCTCAGAACGAGACGATCTATTAACACTGACATGGAGAGGTGCTCCAATCTGGTGCCGGTCAAGGACAAAATGTCTAAAATTATAACCCTCTTGAATTCTATGTGCGTGGATAATTACTTGACAACTAATCAACATTTTGTTTTAGTTACTGTCCCCGGCAAGAATCTTTTACAACCCCGCGTTTACAAGGTATTTAGAGTCAAAATTTAACACTGAATGTTGCAGTAAACCTGCGAGCACTGGTTGGTTCTGGTGCTGGCATCGAAATTAATAAATTGCAGCAGTTTTTGTACAAAGGGGACATAACTCTAATACCACATGCTCATCTAAGTTTCCAATATCATAAGACGTGAATTAATTTTGAGGTATTCTGCATTGACAATGGATGGAATTGTATACAGTAAAATCACTACTTAACTATATGCAATAATTGTTCTGAAAAAAACACACCTTTCTTACTCAATGAACAACATCCTACATTGTTACTGACTGTACTGCTCCTTTGAGCTGCACGAAGTGTTCTCAGACAGACAGGTGATGTCACTCCAGTCCGGTGTACTGGGTGAAAGGAACGACTCACACATGTTTCACACACGTCTCGCACAAGCAAGATGGCGGCAAAGCGTTGCCTTAACTGTTGTTTTTTTGTGGTTTTTTAAATTGGGGTTTAAAGTCGCTTTTAAGATTCTTTCACTTATATCACGACTTGTCAGTTTAGGGCAGGAGGAAACCTGCAACATGCGTAGCACTGAATGTTGCAGTAAACCTGCGAGCATCGGCTGGTACTCACAAGACCAAGGATGATAACTGCATTGCCACTCTACAGACATCGTATCCTATCAATATCCTAACTTTCGCAAACACAAATCAAAGGTAAACATGTTATCGATTATCAAATATAAATGTACTGCAACTTTCAGCTGTTCATAATTAACTAAAAGGTGAAAATATATGCTAAAAGAATATAATTATATATTAAATTTTTGTAAATAAAATAAAAAGATTATAAAGATAATATTCAACGTAAAATAGCAGTCAGTATGTGATTGCCGATTTCTTTCGGTAAGAACAAAATAAGGTATAGGGCGGACATGAACATAGATATACAGTCAGAAAACAGTCTGACAAGTAAATACCAGTCATCTTAGAAATGACCACACAATGCTTCTACAAACTTACATGGATGTACATTTTCAATCGCAATGCCCCGATTTATCCAATAAATGCAACTCTCCAATTTGAGGAATGACTAGAATCAGCACTCTTGACATAAATAATCCAAATGCAACCACGTGGAATTAAAGTAATAAACATCAATACCTATTTGAGCAATATATTTCGGATTCACTTAAACTTTTTCGTTTTTCCTGGAAGAACATCTGTGAATTGGAATTGTTTCCTTTTGACTTTCAGCTGAACATCATCCTGACTGTGAACCCTAGAACCACTCTCAGAATCAGTCTTGGATTTCCCTCTACCTTTTGTCCTTTCCAATGAAATATGTTCTGGGGAATTCAGTTTCATTCCAGTTCTTACAAGACTTTTCTTGGCAGATTTTATTGCACTGGATTTTGGTTTTGGTGATGACTTTGACTCATTATTAGATTTTGTCTTTGAGGGCGACAACCGTTTAATTTGATCATCATGATGACATTTTGGTGACAATGACTTGTTATTTTGATAAGATTCTGGTTGTACAGTTATTTTCGTACTGGCAACCATTTCTCCACGAATAGGTGATGGCATTGCATAATTAATATTGATGCTCATCAATGAACATGTTGTCACACTTCCATCTTCAGTATTTAAATTGCTCTTTGGATAGAAATCCATTTCAGATTCTTGGATAGAAATCCATTTCAGATTCTGAGTCTGTGTAGATAACAACATCGTCACTGTCCGTATTGACTTTGTCAGATTCAACGTTTGCGGGAGACTTCAAAGGCTCATCCTCATTTATAGACTCCTCCCATGGATCGTAAGAGTCGGCTGTTTCTGTTAGACTCCCACACACCTCGCCATCACTGGAAGTAGAAGCAGTGTTCTGATCATCAACTACTGAGGTTGGAGTAACGTCCCTTGATGAGGGCTTGTCTGAGGACTCCTGCATATTTCCATCCATCACACTCTGCCCACCAGTAACAGTGCCATCAGAATCTGATAATAACTCTCCACGACTTGTATCTTTCACGTTGTGCAGGACACCAATACATACCCCATAGCATTCCACATCTCTACAATTGTCCTCCAGGGCTGGTCCCAACCCACTGGTCATCTCCTCCAGGGCTGGTCCCAACCCACTGGTCATCTCCTCCAGGGCTGGTCCCAACCCACGGGTCATCTCCTCCAGGGCTGGTCCCAACCCACTGGTCATCTGTCCAAATGCTCCCTTGGCATCAACGCCCATCTGATCTCGTCCAGGACAGGAAGTCACTTCACCAGGACGCTCTTCTAATGCTGCCTCACTAGCACTGACAGTCTTGTTCACAGTATTATCAACAGATGTGCATTCGACCCTCACTTCAAAAGATAGGTCGTTCTTTACTAACGTTGATGAGGAACTGTGAAATCGAGTTGGATCCAAGTCAAGATCACCTCTTCTAAAGTCCTTCAAAGAGGTGGAAGAATTTTCCAAATCGGACAATTCCAAAACTTTTTCAAGAGATGATACCAATCTGTGTTTAACGGGAGAAAGATTGGGTGTTAAACCGCTGCGTTCACTATCTGGAATGACAATAGGACTTTGGACACAGGCAGTGTCCATGATTGCATTGGGACTGCTACTGGTGGTCACTTCAGATAAGTTGGAACGAGACACTCCACCAGAATCTGAAACAGAACAGATAATGCTGATATTGGAGCATTGCCAGTCTTTTCTTTTTAAACAAATACATTCTAAATACTTCATTTTGTACAAACCAGTAATGATGGCATGTGAGATCTTTAGATGGATAGTCACCATCCTGCTGTCGTTATAATGAGTAGTTATTAAGAGTTATTAGTGATAGTAATTAGTCAGAATTCTACCAATGCATTTTATTTAGGTTAATCCGAGATCTTGAAATGTTTTTTTACTTTTTTTGGTGTGGAAAGATTATGAAATCAATTATTCTAGACCTCCATCCTGTTGGTCCACAAATGTCTGTTTTGAATTCATAGGTGGTCCCTGAATATGTGGAGATACTGCTGCCGGGGTCAATTGTCTAGACGACTGTGTTGAGGGTGGCCGTTTCCGAGATCTTCCATTTAGCGTCTTGGACGGTTTCAGGCGTTCCTGGACTCCTCCACGGTTTTCCTTTGGTCTTCTCCAGACCTGGAGGTGTTGCAGAAGACTGACAACTCTCACCAGACGCATCAACCGATCCATCAGCTGGGTCTTGTCTTTAGCCTCTGGAATGCAAAATGTTGCCGCAGCGTTGTTTTAACCTCCTCACTGTTGATGACAACTCCACATGTCCTATATACCAGTGATCATGACCAAAACAGCAACAAGATTATTTTGCTGACCAGTGCAGAAAATAATAATGTTAATTACATTATTCCTATACACAAATGCAGAATGATTTAACTCTCTCCAGGCTGGAGGCAACCAGAGATGTCATAAGGAGCAGTGGCTGTGCTTAATCCAGCAACAAGTGTTGGCAGAAATCTATCACCATTTGCAGGATGCAAAATAGAGAAAAACACATTGATTGCAATCAAGTGGTTAGCCCTACACTAGTGTTGCTATAGTTTGGCATTAAATGCATTGACACCCCTATTTGGTAGATTATCTCAGTAAATACTAATGCCTGTTGTCTTTTGGACACCACACTTCTACATAAAATAATGCTTACTCAAAATATTTAGTGATCGTTATATAAACAGATTTTTTTTATTAATGGTGCAAAAACATTCGTTTTTTAACATTGGATAGGGTATACAAATATAACAAAATAAGAAATTGAAGTATTTTGGTTTGTGATTCCATGAAATATTTACCGAGATAATCTACGAAATATGGATGTCAATGCATTTCATGACAAACTATAGTACAACGACAATTCACCATCACCAAACTATAGTACGAGGACAACTCACCATCACCAAACTATAGTACCACCATCATCAAACTATAGTACAAGGACAACTCACCATCACCAAACTATAGTACGAGGACAATCCACCATCACCAAACTATAGTACGAAGACAATTCACCATCACCAAACTATAGTACGAGGACAACTCACCATCACCAAACATCTTCAGTACCAGCATGTCCAGTTCTAGGCGGAAGGCCACTTGTCTCGTTCTATCGTCTGGCGTCAAGTGGCACACCTTCACCCCGGTGAGCACTTTCAACAGCCTCTGTGTGTCTGTGTTACTCAGCGACGTCGCCCACAGATGAAGGTCAAAAATGCTTGATAATCCAGACTCCCCGTCTCCCGATAATAATCCAGACTTCTCGTCACGCAATAAAATGTCTCCCTTTGAAGATAATCCCTTCAACGCTACATCTTCAGATACATTGCCCCCATTTGAAAATAATCCACTTGACTTCTCACCAGATATATTGTCTCCTTTTGAAGATTTGCTACCAAGTGATGGTTCAGTTACCGAGTGTTGATCTAGAGATGAGTCCGTGTCTGTAAGTTTGTTGGATGCTGCTTCTGTTTGTTTCTTCTGTGCTGACCTGTTGTTACACACACCCTCAGCTGTAGCCTCACAAGACATCTGCTGGCCTACCGCTGGAGCTACAGGAGATTCATCCTCGGGTGAACTTAGCTGCTGGGAAGCATTTGTATTCGTTGGAGTTTTATCCAGAAACGAAATTCTCATTTTCTTGTTTTTCTTAACTTGAGTCTGTCGTCGCTTTCTTTTCTTGCATTTTGCGATTCTCTCAACTTTATCCTTCCTTCCGCAGCCCATATCAACAGATGGTTTCAAAGAGCAAGGTTCATGTGGGTTGTGACTTAGAGGTACTATAGATGCTCCGCCAGAACACATAGGAGCAGACGTTGATACTTGATTGCTTGACAATTCTTCTTCCTCACGGCTCTCCATTTTACACTTGTCACTCTTTTTCAACCAAGAGTCACATGCCCTTTTCACACTCTGTATCTGGATGATATTACTCAGCTTCACGTGGCGTGCATCAACGTTTCTACCGTCTTGGCATACTGTTTGGTCTTCCTGTTGTGCTTGGGATTTGATTTGTTCACAGTGGTCGTCCACATTGAATTTTGAATTCGCAGGCAGTGCAGATGATTTAGTATCTTGGCTTTGCATAAGGCCACCGAGCTCCATAAACTGTTCAAACATAGCAGCACTATCATGAGACACTCGAGACATGGAAGAAGACTGTCCAGCTATAGAAGTAATTGGAGCTATGGAGGAAGTCACGGGAGCTATGGAGGAAGTCACAGGAGCTTTGGAGGAAGTCACAGGAGCTATGGAGGAAGTCACAGGAGCTTTGGAGGAAGTCACAGGAGCTTTGGAGGAAGTCACAGAAGCTATGGAGGAAGTCACAGGAGCTTTGGAGGAAGTCACAGGAGCTATGGAAGAAGTCACACGAGCTATGGAGGAAGTTACAGGAGCTTTGGAGGAAGTCACAGGAGCTTTGGAGGAAGTCTCTGGAGCTATGGAGGAAGTAACAGCAATGGTGGATCGCACTTCTAAACTACTATTGGCACTGATACCAGCAGACACAACAGTGCCTGAAGAAGATTCATTTCCCAATTCGTCGATGACCCGAGCCACACAGGACAAATCAGACAATTTCTTTGTCTGTTCATGGTCAATCAGCTTGCTGCAGACTCTATTGAAAGGCGACCCAAGAGGAGTTTTCAGGATGCTACTCTCTTGTGGTTTGGTCAGCGAATGATTAGGGTCAGTGTCAGCTGCATCAAAACACACCACGGAACAGTCCAACAGCTGGGTGTCTGGAACGTGCCACTCAGAGCCTTCCGAAATTCCGGAATCAGAAGTATTTTCCGGAGGGCCTGAACTGTGACTTGCATCATTACCAGGACATGTAGATGATTGTCCAGTTTTAGTTGGGGATGATGATACCAAGGACGATTTAATGGGTGACGTTACCATGACAGGAAGGAGGACTTCATTATTCTCCAGATCTTCCAGCAGCCCTAGTGGTACATACTCGTACGTGTCTCCGGAGTCTATCATGAACACACTGTTACTGCCCACATCAGAAACATTTCCATAAATGTTCCACGTGGACATCATCGACTCTACTGGCGTTCCTGATGACCTTGCAACTTGCTGGCTCCCCGTCACTTTCAACGTATCACTCTCACGCCTGTCAATAACATGCATCAAACTTACTGCAGCTTCAGGAGTTTCAGAGACATCTTGTTCCGATGATTGATGTTGACCACACGGCACTTGGCCATGTGCAGAAGATATTGGTGACAACCCTAGTGAACTCCCATGTTGTCCTACACCAAACTGATCATCGCTCTGTGCACGGGTCTCCATTTCAGCTGCTGAAAGAATCTGCTGGGTAGCTATGCTCAGAATATCCACTGACTCATTCGTTCTGGAGCTTAGGTGTTCATTGATAGATGTCGGAGGCATGGTGGAAGGCTTCATAATTCTGTACACTTCAGATTCTCCAACATAGTCTGTGAATGTCTCGTGTTCATTGACAGTGTACTCTCCTGGTGGAATCTGCAGCCTCGCTGTACAAAGAATAACATTCTGGCTTGTAATTCCTTCTGACTTCTCTACAATATCGGCCAAGGTCATGCTTCCTCTCATGGACAGGCGACTCTTAACTACACTGGAATGCTCTACACCGGAATGCTCTTCACTGGAATGCTCTACATTGGACTGCTCTAAAGCTGGACAGGGTTGTCGGTCAGTGTTAAACACCTCCTTGAATTGTTTTTGGGCTATGAGTGTCAGGATGGGATTAAACACAAGGAAATCTGTCGAGTTCATTTGTCCAATAGAAAAACAGGTAATGCACTTGAGGTCCTCCAGGGTACAGTAGATACTGCCTGTCATGATGGGGGTGGGGTAGCGTCGGCTGATGAAGTACCGTGCCACTTCAATTGGAGCTGCTATGAAGCACACAGATAGACTTTCTGCCATTTCACGCATGTTCTTCCAAGGAAATCGCTGAAGGAACGTGGTAAAGTGCAAACAGTTCACGTATGTAACTCCATTTTTTCTGAAAGCACAAATCGCATGAGAGTCAACCTGTAGAAATCCAACTTCCACACAATGTTGCTGATTGTTGTCATTGACAAGGAATGATGTTTGTTTCTTATTGTGAGGTTTCGCACTGGCCCGCTGTGACATTGGAGGCTGTAAGTAGGGAACCACATCTTGTGAATCAGGCACCGTGGCCTGTGGAAGGGAGTTGGGAACGCTCTGGAGTGCCGCTGCACATTTGGAACACAGCTGCTCCCGAGATGTTAACGACACAGGCCCAAGTTGGACTCTGGAACACTGATGACATACATAGCTCTTCTGGTGGGAGAGACTTGTCACCTTGGAACAGACGTGTCCAATGGGAAGACGATACCAGGAAATATTGGCGGCCTGTGTGCTGAAGTCACTGCCAGTGGGACCCGTATCCTGCTGGAAAAACAACCTCAATCTGCCTAATGTAGTGCATTTTCTTTGCTTCTTGATGGAGATTGATTTGGCTTGGACAAGATACTCAACCTCATCGTCACTAAGAGTCAGAAAATTCTTGTTCCTTGTCAGCCATTGGACTCTCTTTATCATGTTATTTGCTCTCAGTTCAGCAATACTCACATATATGTCGTTATTTTTGTGGAAGGCAGTAATGTTTTTATCACAAATCACAACTGAGCTCAAATTTGACAACACAGTGGGGATTCCGCCTTTCAACAGAGTCGAGGCTCTCACAGCATCCTGACAGCTGCTCGAAACTTCACAACTACAAAATGGCAAGAGAACATCAAGATCCATGCTTTGGTGAGATTGCAAGCTAGAATTCCTAACACGTGTATGTTGCTTTGGTTTGGAATGATCGACACCCAAACAAATCTCAGTCTGCTGTATGGGAGACACAGCATCACTGGGCCCAGCTCGTAAGGAAGACACAGCATCACTGGGCCCAGCTCTACTTATCAAGGAATTCACTTGACAGGGGGCACCTTTTGACTTAGAACCAGGAACTGAGTTGTTTTTCTGTTTATTGTGATGCGGAATGTTGACATCAAGTCTGGTGTTGAGCTTTAACAAAACCTGTCCTTCACTAACAACAAAATCTATTTGATCATCAACAGTTTCCGGCAGATTCACAATCGAGTCAGGCTTTATGTCAGCGTCACCAGTTACTTCAGGCAAACCTAACATGGATTCCATAGAAGTCTTTAAACTGCTGTTGTGTTCATCATTGTTGACAATCACAGTCTCCATCCAATCAGCTATTGGCGTGTACAGATTTTCCGATGGACAAGACTCTTCAACTCCCAGGCTAACATCACAATAGCTGCCATTAGGACAGCAGACTGAGTCCAACTCAAACATACTGTCATTCATCCTGGTGCCAGATGCTACAACATCTCAGTCCTGGTCATGTTGATGATCAAACAAGATTTAGTATACATCTTTCCATTCTTCTTTAGACCGTCTCGGGATGTATTCAAATGTTCATTTTGGAAAGCTTTCAAATTGCTGATCCTGAAACTAAAAGAAAGCAACATTAATATGTTGTCTAATAAACATCAAAGTAAGATCTACACTAGATAATACAAATCGTTTAAAAAAGGTATTTAATTTTACGATGTTATGCTGCATATCCCCAGCCCACCATTGGGTCCAATGAAAATTAATACTTAAATAACAATCCCCCCCCCCCCCTTTTTCCAACATATTTTAAAAATTATTAATAATGATTGTAAATATCTCTGTGGGCAATTTATTATGCATTTGAATTGATTTTGCATGATAAAATAGATAAATTGATAAATAGATATCTAAAAATAATGAATATACATCCAAGCTAAAAATAAAATGTCACAATGTTAATATTGGTCCGTGCAGACTCCATATCGAGTTTGTGTAACAGCGGGAGTTCCATCATACGAGGGTTAATGCTCAACAAATATATTGCACCAGGGCTAGATTTTAACATGTTGACATGAAGCAATCAAGTCCAAATAATGACAACATACAGCACGAAGCTAATAAAGTCCTGGGGACCTATTCTCAAAACTTTCTTACGATCTTCTTAGCCCAAGAATGTGCGTAATATTTTCATAGCCCTAATATATGAATCTTTAAATTTGTTGTATGATCTTAAGAATGTTTCGAGAATAGGCCCCCTGGATTTCCACTACACCATTTTTGGCATTATTAAACTTTGTAACCATGGTAACCTACTTTGCTCCATCTTGTAAGAAGCCATCTTTATAACGGATTATAGCTTGTCATTGTGTTGATGTCCAAGTCTTCCTTGGGATTCAGGATTTTCACCTACAAAATACAGAATATGTGCATCGTTAACCATTGGAAAAACACACCCTAGGACCTCTACAATGAATTGCCAAAATTCCTGAAACGGTTAATCTGATAATGACAAACTCATATCTATAAGCATATTTAACTATTTACTGCATGAGTCCATGTTTAATGCCCTATAGAGAAATAAACATTTACAAAAATGATAAATTTGTAACCCAAAACATTAGACATTCTGCAACCAGGCATGACAAGTAATTGGACAAATAAATCAGCAGATTTCCACAGATTTCCGTGGATCTACAACTATATACTTAGAAAGAAACTGCTGAATTGTGCATGTCGAGATCATAGGAACATGTAGGTCACGTTCTCAGAGACGAGTTTACTCCTGACATCAAGGATTTGTGCATATTTCTTTCAGGTCCCCAAGTTCTGGCGACATAACCAAAACAAAATGGAAGCTGGGCACTAATTACTAATATTATTGAGAAAAGAGCCAATTACAGAACAGAACACACTACAATATGGTAATTAATTAAATTATATTCAGACATTATACCCAAACTAGTGCCATCGTGGCCCCAGTGCATTATGCCCCTACCTACTTTTTTGGGAGGGACGATTTGGCCCCACTTACTTTATAGGAAGTTACCTCCAAAAAAATAGGTGGAGGCACAATGCACTGGTGCCTAAAAATAGCTGTAAGATGGCGTTGGTTGATGAGCGCGATTGGTGATGAATTTCATAAAATACTATGTAAAAACAACATTTTCCTATGAAAATAAGCATGGAGACATAAAGGATAATGGTTAGTGAATCCATTCCTAGTTGGATTTCGTTCTGCCCCATGTATTTATGCCACACGTAGTGATTAACCTAGCGCATTGATATCTGGGGTGCGTTCAGCTGACAATACATACAATACACTGCAATACAATACATCTAATAGTTCGCTTAGCGGGTTAGTATGAAAATAGCAGAAAATCGGTTTGCGCCTGCGTCCAGTCCTTTGGCTTCATGCTTTGGGTTTTCATAGAAAACGCTACGCGGTCCAAACCCGTATTGAAATGTATGCATACATATTGCTCATTGAACAGCTCGAGTAGTACTACATAGAATATGTATGCATATGTATTGTTCATTGAACTTTTGTTGATGCATATGTAACAGAGGATCATGCCGATCCTGGGATTCGAACCAGAGTTGCTGGATTGCGAGTCCTACGCTCTACCGAATGAGCTAAAGGGGTAACCCCGCTGGCCGAGAACAGTAGGAGCATATTATATCACACCCGGCTACAAATATTACTGCAATCCTCTAGGTAAACGGTGCCATATAGATAGCAAAATAGTAAACGGGGAACTTTTTAGCTACAGGTTTTCCAGAGCCAGTGGGAACCATGAATGAGTATTACCTTCAAATTATTATCGTTTCCAGCTCACATAATAAGTTTTAATTTTGGTATTAATTATGCAACAAACATAAGTAATGTCATATGTTTATGACATGCTTTTATTACTAATAAAACTATTAGTTTGACAACTTTCTCGCGCCATGTTTACTGCCTGCATTTAGCGCCCTCTGTTATCGACAGAGTTATTTACTCTTGTTTATGTCGCAAAACGTAGCGAAAACGGGTCGTGTTGCCACCACTAAAAAGTTAAATGATAACTGTCACTCTCTGGTGGGTTAAAGTTTGGACCTGAATCACTAAAAGCTATGGATGAGCCGATGGAAGACATGCAGCCAGACTCTACACAAGACAGCAAAGTCTCAGAAATCGCAAAGAAAGCATGTGCTCCTCTCCTCAGACCAGGGAGTATGGGTAAGGTTAAATATTTGCGACATCAAAATGTGATCGATGACGGATGAGTAGTCTGCCCTACACCAGGGTTTAACCTGACGCGGGAATCATGTGTACATCACGCATTAAATGGACAAAATACTCCTTCCTAAACCTCCGTTGCGTCATATTGTAGCAACACAACAAATGCAAATCATAACTCAAAATTCATATGATCCAATAGTCTTCATAAACCCCACAGACATCATTTTTATTTTCGAGTTTACAATGTTTATTAACAACCGGCCCAGTCTGCGAACCGAAAGTTCATTAGTACCAGTCTAAATTTAGAACATTCATCCCCGCATGTCTAAATGCGAACGTGCAGCTGACACGGTTACTGTTGATTGTTTTTCTCCATAATCACAACGACTCTCAAAAATCATTCTTGATAGTCATGATGACTAATTTTTTTATCGTCTAGGGAAAACTCTGTACACAGGCTTCACCCGGAGGACAGCTATGTCAGTGTAACATATCTAACAATATTGGTGATTTTGACGAGAAATCTACCTAATATTCCTAGTTTAATTTTGACATCCAGATGGTGACGCTTGTATGTGAAAACTGATGACAATGATAACAACACTAACCAGCTGCCAACACTGGCAACAGTTTTTTTTGTTTCAAAATTAACATGCAATGCGCAGGGTAGGCCGGGTAGTGTCATTGCTAAGCTAATGTAAACACACTGGCCATACACCTT
The DNA here is from genome assembly GCA_032361225.1 of Lepetodrilus schrolli. Classification (NCBI taxonomy): domain Eukaryota; kingdom Metazoa; phylum Mollusca; class Gastropoda; order Lepetellida; family Lepetodrilidae; genus Lepetodrilus; species Lepetodrilus schrolli. The sequence goes on from JAUTBT010005623.1 coordinate 25,396, forward strand.
CTATACAGTTACCAAGCACAACTGCGATGATGTAAAACACTTTGGATTCTCACCTTTCAGCAGCCAATCAAACAAACAAAAAATCTTTGGATTGGCCGTGAATGGTATTCCACTGAGTAAACATCGCTCATTAATATGAACTAAGGCAAAGCCTTGAATGCTCGTGATGACTGTCACATTATACTATTTATCCAACATATGGTTAAAGATTGCACAGTAGTGCATAACACCTGGAACGATTGATTCCAAAGTTAATATTTGAAATATTTACTTTGGAATCACTCGTGTCCTAAAAATCAATATAGCACACTTGCTCGTGTGTTAATCTCTACTTATTACATCCAAAATATCAATATCATATTATTAAATCATTGTCACACACACACACACACACACACACACAAAAACCTCTCTCTTTTCTCTATTCTCTCCTCCCTCATAAATGCACTAGATTATGCATTATTCACTAGATTATGCATTATTGCATATACTCAATATTATTCTTTTATTCTGACTATGACATCGTCTTGACTATGATGTCATCTTAAAATGACGTCACTATACTGGCATCCAAATATATTAACGGAAATACCCACAGTACAAATAGGAAATCGAGCCAGTCTAGCTGTGACATAATTTTTAGCCCACCGCACGTATGGTAATTATCTATCATGCTAGATAATTTCTGCCAGTCGTGCCCAAATGCACACCGTTTGCAGGGTTTGTATGGACTGCAATTTTCACACATAAGTTGTTACAAGTGAAAGAAGGTGAGAAACCCAAGTGTTTTCCATCGTCGCACTTGCACATGACTGCTGTACAGAAGGCTTATGGCTGGTGTGTGTAAATTAGCATAGCAGTGACACTACCACTCTTTGAAAATGCTCTTTGACACTTGTATCAAACGTTTTTCAGTATAATTTCTGTCCGCACCCCCCCTCCCTTTTCTGCCATTCTAATGGAGTGCAATGATATATCTACAAATTGGCAAGAAGTTGGTGAAGCGACATTGCATATTTCATCATTGTGAACACCATTTCCGATGTGAAATCAATCAAAATTTTGCTCATATTGGTTAAAAACACCCTTTTTCACAAAATAACAAATTAGATGTCTTCCATTGACACTTATTTATAACCAGAGTCAGTCAATTGATATTCCTATATTATATCAATTTCCAAAAGAGTTCTTCCTTGGGGGGGGGGTGGGGGGGGGTATTACCTTAAATTAAATCTTCATTGAGGG
>JAUTBT010005634.1:0-26640 GCA_032361225.1 Lepetodrilus schrolli
CATTACTGGGTGATAAATAGAATCTCAACCTCGTGTCTTTTGATATCAATGTTATCCTACTCGTTGATAAAAGTAACTCGGTAGAGATTCTCTATGTCCATCTAATCGCTCACAGTGGTACATGGTACAAAATTAAACATTTGTTTTACATTTGATATTGACAGAATTTTTATAATACATAGAAAAGAAATGTACTTAAATTAATTTTGACAGACTTATTCTGAATTATGTACCACGGCGTTGAAGGGACATGGACAAAAATAATTTAAATCGTGCGCACGTTTTATTAAAGCGTGCACACGTCTAAATAAAGTTATATTAAATATATGTTACATAGTATTTTGTGAGTGATTGTGTGTATGGTTTTGTGTGTATGTGGGTGTGTTGTTTTGTGTGTGTGTGTGTGTGTGTGTGTGTGTGTGCGTGCGCGCGTGCGTGCGCTTTGATGGTAATACAATGAACACTAAAAAATAATCATTTCTTGCTTTTGTGGTATAATTACTGAAAACATGCAGTCCGCTTGGCTATATTTGCCCTATTTACTTGTCTTTCAGTATTTAAACTGTAATTGGATTTGAAATGTTAATGTCGAAAACGTGAGCACGATTTAAATTATTATTTTCCATGTCCTTCAACACCGTGGTAATTATGTTATTGAGCTTATTTTAATTCCAACACGTCATGATGTTTCAGTTTATAAGGCAGCAGACTTTTGTGACGTCAGTGCAGACTTTGCTTGACACTACAGCGCCGCCAATGATGCCACAGAGGGTTTCTGAGTTGAAAATACACGACTCTCCTAGGCCGTTACATTCTGAAATGCACCAGATTTAGCAATAAATGGAAGGTAAAAATTAAATTAAAAACATAATAATAATATATATTAGTGTTAACCAAACACAGCAGCAGTATAAGTTATGCAAATAATATGTATTAGTTTTTATTTTAGTTGGAGACGTGAAGCGCCTCTTTCAAGATTCAATCACTAAATGTTAACCGTGATATATTTATATATACTGGTGTGCGCGCGCGTTTGCGTGTGTGTGTCAAATTAAAGTTTTAAGCAATAAATATTGTATTACGATTATCCGGAGTGGTAGGCGTTGCGGCAGTAGTTGTAGTAGTTGTAGTAGTTGCTGTTGTAGTAGTTGTTGTGATCAAGCCACTCAGACAACTGTGAAGACTGTCTGATATTATTGCTATTCTTGATGTAATTAAACCAAACCTGAAAATGTAAAATATATGACGTAAAGTTTTCTTAATTAAATGTGATATTTAAAATAAAAGTTTAATAAAGGCGCCTTGACAATAATGAAAAGATTTAAATAGTCAATCCCGTAAATATTATTTTGAGCCATATATATGAAAAGAATTCAACATCTGTCTATAGATATAGTACAGGACCTATTTGTGACCTTCATGCATCAAGGACATCTCTCTCTCTCTCTCTCTCTCTCTCTCTCTCTCTCTCTCTCTCTCTCTCTCTCTCTCTCTCTCTCTCTCTCTCTCTCATATATATATATAACGTTTATACTCACCAATTATACCGTTTACATCGTAAGTTCGTGAATAGGTTTTCGAGATACTGTGTCATAAGTTCTGGAATGAGAATTAATACAAAACTGGATCATTGTTAATATACTCATATTTTTGGATATAAATTCAGTTTTATATCATTTGAACACAGACGAATTTCCAAAACGTAGACATATATACAGGCTCCGTAATTACTTTTCAGATGCATTGGAAGAAGAATGGCATCAGATTACTTAGTTGAGTAAAGACATTTGGTAGAATGCTTCCCTATATACTCTGGCGCTTAATTTTGTTGAGTTAGTATATATTACAGCAGTTAGATGAACTATACAGGTATATTAATATGAGTGACAATTACTATAACAACGCGAAATTTTACAAATGTTCTTTAGATAAATTGGTACGGGGGTGAGCATATACTCTCCCAAAACGAAACTCATAGTTGATGTATTTTCGTTTATGCCTTCTGTATATTAATACAGCTTTATCGATCCAATATGACATGTACAAAGCCTAAGTATCACATGCTGACTGGCTTATGTCCGATGAGTTTTGATAACATTTCTACACACTGTGGGGTTGCACGGTCTACTCATTGACTGTATAAGTCTCTGTATTCCAATCTGTGTTCTTTGGACCCATTCATCCTGCAATGTCTGTTGAAGTTCTTGAAGCGTTAGAGGTCGCGGTTGACGTTGTCGCAGTCGCCGATCAAGTTTATCCCAAAGATGTTCAATTGGGTTCAAATATGGCGATTTGGACGGCCACGACAGGACATTAATGTTCTGGTTCCCTAGAAAATCCATGGTCACACTCGCAGTATGAGGCCTCGCATTATCCTGCTGGAACATTTCCCTCTGAACCTCAATGACTGGAAGCAGGTGATGTTGGAGAATTTCATCTCGGTAAGATTTACTTGTACGTGCACCAGACTTACTAGTTCTACGGGCGTATGTTATGGCAGCACACATCATGACACTACCACGACCAAATCTATCAACTTCAACGACGCAATTTGGGGCGAAACGTTCGTTTCTACACCATGCCTGTATACACGCATTATTCCGCCTCTTCTTTGCAACAGAAAACGTGACTCGGCGCTGAACCAAACCCGTCGCCAATTTCTCAGATTACAATTTTGAAGGTTGACACACCATAGAGCACGTAAAATTTCGATGCTGACGTCTCAATGTGGGACCGAAATATGGCCTTCTTGCTCGTATTCCGTACTGACGATGTCGGTTTGCGCATACACTCTTTGTAGACTAGGTACATTACCAGCAGTTTCTGCAGTCCGATTACGTAGGTGGAATACCCGGATGTACCTATGTATCTGAGCTGCAGTAGTGACACGTGGTCGACCAGCTCGTGGTCGATCTTTTGTCGATCCATGTTGTTGATAGTGCTCCCAATGCCGTGAAATTATGCTTTGGTGGACGTTATAATGGCGGGCAACTGCTGACTGAGACCCGCCGGCCACCAAACGTCCGCTAGCAATGTTTCTTGATCCTTGATCCAGTTTTGGTCCAGTTGATCCAGTTCTTGATCCAGAAATGTGCTCATAGCTCAAACAACTGTGAATGTTTCACCTACGATTACCACCGTTCTATATCCAACAAAATCACTAATCAATTTTCCGATTTTCACGTGCATATTGTTTGTAGTTCTTTCCCCACGAAATCTGCAGGTCGATTTTTTAGACCACGAATTAAACCTTCCATAGGTCATCAAATGGTGCGTTCGATCAATGGAGTCCATTCGCAGACTAAAATCCATTAACATTTGAGAAACTAAATACTATTTCAACCTACTCCGTCATCTATGCGTTTCTTTTGGGGGAGAGTATATTTACTGTAGTCCTTGGCAAAGATGTTGGTGGCATTTGTTTTAGATTTTAAAAATGATTTCTTTACATTTTGTATATAAAAAAAAAAATTAAACGTCTTTACCATTCATATATATTCTATGGTGGCCAATATTAATAGCGAATGACACTGAAATAAATCTCAATAACAGTGGTAGTGGTAGAACGTTGGAGTTCAAATCATGCCCCGGGGGCCCGGCATCAATGTTCGCGAAAGTTACCTGTCTGTAGAGTGGCAATGCAGTTATCATCCTTGGTATTGTCAGTACCAGCCGATGCTCGCAGGTTTACTGCAACATTCAGCGCTACGTATGTTGCAGGTTTCCTCCTTCCCTAAACTGACAAGCCATAACATAAGTGAAAGAATATTGAAGGCAGCTCTAAACCCCAATACAAAAAAAAAAAAATCTAAATAACAGATTGCTGTTTGATATACAACATTAATGTCTTACTGTCAGTATCTTCAGAAGGGGTCACAGTAATTGTCCCGGAAACTGTCAGTTTGCAGAGCCACAGCTGCGACAGCAGGAGGTTCTTGTAATTCCAACTGCTACAAAACACATGTATACATTGAGATTAATACACGAGCTAGTGTGTCATATTGATTTTACGACACGAGCGAGAGCGAGGAAAATATTAACTTTGGAATCACGAGTGTGGTAAAATCAATATGACACACTAGCGAGTGTGTTAATTTCTTTATTCAACAATTTTTGAACAGAAATTCATACAGCTTAAACGTATTCTCATGTGGAAGTCAAATAGGGAGTGGCGGATGAATACATCCGCCCCGACCGTACCAGCCAATGATGACAGGCGTGGGAAAATTGTGATGCAAGCCATGTAAGCAGCCAATAACAATCGTTCCAGGTGTTATGCACTACTGTGCACGATATGATATTTATGTCATGAGTTATCTTGAACCATATGTTGGACAAAATACTTTAATGCTTTCAATATTCTGGAGATGTAAAATCTGGCATGACAATCGCAGATTGTATGTAGACATCGTATTAGAATGTTAGATTTGAAGTGTAACATATTCAATTACTTTCCAATGATAATAGGCTTGTTTGAACATTTTATTCACGGTGAAAAAGGATTGGATAGAATAGTTAGTTATACCAACATAATGACAGAATAGTTGCAGTGCATACTGTTATGTATAATAGTTATGTCAATTTGGACTCATAATTATCATGAACTGTAATAGAATTAGTAAATCGCTATTCAACAGCCTTTGGTATCAGACCAATCTAATTAAAATGAATTCCTTGTTGTCTCCCTTGGTTCAGGAGAGCACCGGTAGCGGAAACAAACACGGCTTTTATTTAAACTAACTAGGCTTTTATTTATCTTTAGATTGGTATCAGATGTCAATATCGGAAGGCTAAAGTGATATTAAAATTAAAATGAGAAACAAATGCATACTTACATCCGCATACAGATACGGCTGTTCCTCCAATACTGGCTGACGCGCATCCTGGAAACGCTATTGTATTGACTGTAATGATTCCCGAGCACCAGGCTCGAACCCAGTAGTAATACCACTATGGTAACTAGCGTTGTCATGTTTCTGGTTTATATACTAACATGTGCACATGTGTACTGCACTATAGCATCCAATGGTAGAACTTGGTCGTTCTCAATCATTCCTTTTTATAATACGCTATAATCACGTGACATAGACGTACAAGTAGGACTGCGCATTTACTCGTATTATATTATTAATATTTCTATTATAACAAATTCATCCGTTCAGGTTCAATACATATCGTCTTTAACGAGAGGGAAAATGAAGGCAAGTGGCGTGGGTTTAGCGTGAATTGTGGTCAAGTATGCCATACGCATGACCAGTTTTTATACTGTCGTCTTTTTATGGGTAGCATTGTCTTGCAAACAGCTAGCGGCAATGCCTGAACTGGACATTTAATGGACATGTGTACTCTTCAAGATGCCCATGTTAAACAATACAAACTTTGGTCTAAAACTATGCAATATAGATCACTAATTTTCAATCATAGAATTCAGTATATTATAATATAATTCGTCTGAAAAATGTATCTTGTGGAACATATTTTACGCATCATTTGTCATCAAATTGGTATTTTTGGGGATTAACCCCCGACATGTTCAAAGTAACATAACTCAGTGACTAATAATAATGAACGTCAAGAAAATGCACGTTTCCTCCGTTTGTTGTTACTGAGGGTGCCAAACTTTGAGGATCGATTATGAAGTAATGCACCATCTGCTTTTTGTAAGAAATGAATTTCCATAAACAAGAGATACAGACGTTTCCAATGAAAACATGATTAAAACCCTGTGAGCTCGGATATAGAGGATATCTCTATTCCCACTTTGTGGTTCATCAATGCTTCATATAGCATTTAATTATTATACATTATACTAATTCGGTCGTAACTGTATAATAATAATTTGCAATCTTATTTCATTTCCCGATATTACGGTATAAGAGTACATTTCCAACTGAAACACAACATTTACAACGTCACTGTAGAGGGAATTACGACGGTAAACAGTTTGTTTACGGCAAATGTTTACTTGGTAAACAAAGATAAACCATTTAGATGACTGACATTTATTCGTGTATATCAAAATAGACTCGTCTTTTCGGTGTTCTTAAATCAAGGCTACGAACTTTCCATGCACCCCCAAAATAATGTATGAATCCTACTCGATTTGTTGTAAATGTTTATTTCAACTACATATAACAGTCACGACGCTATATAACAGTCACGACGATATATAACAGTCACTGACATAATAATTTACCACTTTGTATCATTCTTGCTCAGAACTATTTTGTTTGAAGTTTAATGTGCTACATCAATGCTTGCCGTGATACGTGCAGCTGTATGTGGATCGTGCAAGTGAAATCATGTACACTACACAGGGCTGTAGGTAACCGGTGGGACAATGCGAGGGGGTGGGGGATTGGGGGATTATGGGGTCAGTTGCATTCCCCCCCCCCCTGGAATTTTCGAAACAAATATTGATTTGCGACACCTGTTATTTGATTATTTTTGTTAATTCATGCATAATTATTGACCGATATCGTATATTATCATGTAAATGAACCACCAAAATTGTAGAAACACAAATGACAACTTTATCAGTATAATTCATTGTGGTGCCTTTAGAGATCAGCTGCTCTAATTTGTTATTTTAAACTATTAAAGTATGTGTTACAGATCTCCATGACATCTACTAGGAAATATTTATAATGTGGCGTGTTTTTTTTTGCTATTGATATTAGGAAATATTGTACTTTGTCATGCCTACATTTCAAAATTTTCTGGAGCATGCCACCCAAAAGCCACTGGATAACAGATTAGAAAATTGTATTTCATTATGCTTACATTTAAAATTTGCGATGCTAAAACATGAGCGCTAAAATCCGTTGATATCTGCCGATGCCAGGAAATCGCATTTTATAATACCACCATTTCGACATTTATAGGAGCATACCATCCAGACCACACTAGATAACAGTGTGTCCTTGACAACTTATTAAAATAAATATGCTTTCTGAAAACATATGTATTCTCAAAACGGTATTATTTAAAGTGACTTTAAATAATGTAAAAAGTCATGGCATAAACAGTGTTGCTTAAAATTTTAGTAGTATTATTAGGTGCCGCAACATTGATGTCAGTACTATCTACGTTCTGTAACATTGATGTCAGGACTATCTACGTTATGTAACATTGATGTCAGTACTATCTACGTTCTGTAACATTGATGTCAGGACTATCTACGTTCTGTAACATTGATGTCAGTACTATCTACGTTCTGTAACATTGGTGTCAGGACTATCTACGTTCTGTAACATTGATGTCAGGACTATCTACGTTCTGTAACATTGATGTCAGGACTATCTACGTTCTGGAACGTTGATGTCAGGACTATCTATGTTCTGCAACATTGATGTCAGGACTATCTACGTTCTGTAACATTGATGTGGGGACTATCTACGTTCTGTAACATTGATGTCAGGACTATCCACGTTCTGTAACATTGATGTCAGGACTATCTACGTTCTGTAACATTGATGTCAGGACTGTCTACGTTCTGTAACATTGATGTCAGGACTGTCTACGTTCTGTAACATTGATGTCAGGACTTTCTACGTTCTGTAACATTAATGTGAGGACTGTCTACGTTCTGTAACATTGATACAGCAGCACCAACAACAACAATGGTCTGCGCATTTGTCACACGCAAGTCACTACACATAAAGAAATTGGTATATACTGTTGCAACATTTGCAAGACCGATTCACCAAGGCCACAGCTCGTCATACCTTTGGATGACTCATCGAAGATCAACAGGACCCGTCGTCACTTTCCCTTAAGCAATCTCTCTTGTCGACGTCCTGCTTGTCACTTTAATACAAATCTTTACCTGCAGGAATGACTGAAATGGGTCACATATATTTCAGTTGTGTGCTATTAGCTATGCTATTGTGTGCTTAATTGAAAGTAGGTACTGGAATTTTACTGATGATGGTAGAGTAATGGTGTGATGAAGAAGTGGCGAACCTTACATTGACGTAGGCGGTATGGAAAGATAGCCATGCGGTGGATAAAACATTGTGATATGTTGAGGCATTGCCATCCTCCAAAATGCAAGACCTGTGGTCTTTCAGAATATTGGCCTATGCAGAGGTAATGATGCCACTGCTATCCGGTATATTACCTTAAGATTGGTAGTTCTGCTATTTTCTCAGTGCTGAGTTTTAATCTGGTAAAATCCATTCAGTATATGCACAGGACTTTGAATACTAATAATAACATGTTACATCATATTTATATCATACTATATAATTATTCAAAGTTCTGTGTTCTACGTTAGCATCTGACTGGAGACGATCGCGATCTGTGGCGCCAAAACGTTTCCCAGGTATATTCCACCGTCTATTAATAGGTCAATTCTGAATGGCCCGGTTCGTGGAAAAGGAAAGGTGGCTATAGTTTAATCAGTAATCACACGATGAAGAAGGTACATAATTCATACATTAACTACATGTCTCCACATTAGGTGAACTTGAAGAAAATCTGTGTGCTGAGAGGAGTGTCGATATGGCGGACGAGTTGACAAACTTGACTTCCGACTCGGAAGAGTTTCTCATTACTAATGTGCAGATCTACAGGGAGCTCATTAAATGGGATTTCCACATTCTATTCTGATAGACGGGAATAACTATTCATGGAAAAGCCCTTATTTGTTCCTACAGTGTAATCAGAAGCACACAATGAAGCAATATTACATTAGACAATATTACATTAGCACACATTGAATATGTGCCTCCACAATAGGTGAAGTATACAACAATACGTGTCTCCACAGAAGGTGAACAATGCAACACTGTAGATCTATATCGTGTCACCACAGAAGGTGAACTAGAACAACATGTGTGCTGAGAGGTGTGCTGCTATGGCGGACGGGTTGACAAACTTGACTTCCGAGTCGGCAGAGTTTCTTATTACTAATGTGAAGATTTACAAAGAGCTCATTATCAAACACGTTAAATGTGGACCGATCATCGGGAAGGTGGTGATAGCTGACGGTGAGTATCGTGGTAATGCTGTTGAAATCCATGTAGCCTATGTTATAATACTATTTGTAATATATATATTCTATTACAATTGTGTTGCCTGTTATAAGTCCTACTATACGTACACCGTTTACCCAGCAAAGAATCGGTATCCAGTAGGATGGCATGGTCATGTGAATGGTAACCTTGGAGCTTGTGTTGTATATTCCCCAAGGAGTTGATAAGAAACACTGATGTGGCGCTTTGAGCATACCGTAGGGGGTGGATTTGGCGCATTATAAATAACCATTATTATTAGTAGTAGTAGTATAACGTTTTTAAGTAGACCCTTTACACAGGGTCTTTTCACTCTTTTTCAGTAAACGTCTTTTTCAATAAAATGATTACTATTAATATATATTAATTATAATCTTTTTTTTTATTGTTAGTTTGGAATAGGGTGCAAACTAAATTAATGTCCACCCTCTTACTATGCCCTGCAAACAGCTTTTGCGTATATAATGTATGCATTCTAACCCTATTTTTTATTATTTGTTTTTCTTTCTAGTACATGTATTTAATTATTATTACTTATTAAAGGATATTCTCTGACTTTTTAATGGATATTATCTTTGCATACCCTCTAATTCTCCCTCCATAGACATAATAGTAACAACATGTTCAGTCTATTAAGATGATAAAGAGGTTGCCATGTATTCTGAATTTTACGTTTGACGTTTCTAGTTTCTCTTTTAGTACATAATCTGACAGTGCTGTGTTTGAGCGACGTGTTTTTGCCAGGTTCACCTACATGCATATATACTAGTATACACGATAGTAGACCGACTGCTATTAGTATATTTTGGGTTACTCTTTATACCGCACACGGGTCTCTCTCTCACACGCGCGCGCGCGCACACACACACACACACGCGCGCGCGCGCAGACACAGACACACACATACACACATACGCATACTGGTGTACATGCAACATAGGCCTACTATCTAATATTATATTAATAACACAGTTGAACATAACTTGTACAGAATATTCACACTACTTCTACTACTACTACTACTACTACTACTACTACTACGACTACTACTACTACTACTACCACTACCACCACTACTACTACTACTACGACGATGACGACTACTACTAACAATAATAATAATAATAATATTATCGTCAACTGTTACTGTGTTGAACAAAAACAATAAAGCTTTCAAGAAATAGCAGAAGTTAGGATTAAGATGTAAAACGAAATAAGTGCATGATCTTCAGTGATGATTGTACAACTTTACAAAGAAAAAAACTTGACACCTCCCTGTATTAAATAAAACCAGTGAATAATCCCAGTATTGTGATTATGTTATCTTTGTCAGTACATTAAATGACGATCATGTTTCAGAATAAAATTTGTTTGTATATATATTTCAGAATATCACACCATGAAGGAGGCAATGCTGGTTGATGTGAGGAATGGTCAGAATTCTGCGGCCACCTCCAAGTTACTGGACTATCTGGACAAGATGGAGGATCCACGGCAGTACAGACATTTCGTGCAGCTCATCGATGAACACGGTTTGTTATGCATATGAATGTATCCATTCATAGTTCTCCCATAGGAAGGGTGTGCGTATTTATGGAAAATGTTAACAATCGGGCAATATGTAAATTATAATCTATGGCAACGATGCTTTATATTAAATTCGTTCTAACTTACTACGTGTACCTTTGATCTTTCAATTGGATGCCACATCACACCTTACAGTGGAATCTCTATATCTACACCTATCTTTAACTCACATTACTAGCAGCTTATAATAGCTTGTTAGCTCAGAGATGAATATCATCATTATTCAGCTGTTAGTGAGTGAGTAGAATACCCATGACATTTCAATTTGAAATTCACATTGCACGATTATTGACACGATTCAAATTGATTTATGTTTAATAGCACATAAACAACGTCTATGGGGTGCGGGGACGCGCAGAAATACACAAATTCAAACGTGCGCGTGCACACACACACATACACACACACATACACACACACATACACACACATACACACACACATATACACATATATATACTCACACACATACACACACATACACACATATATATATACTCACACACATACACACACATACACATATATACACACATTTCCTCTTAACATAATACCTTGCAACATGAACATGTGTTGCTAATTATATACAAATATAATTATAATTATGTTTCACTACCATTAACTAATATTTTTCACCACTTGTAAAGTCGATGTCAACAGGTTTAATATTACCGTAATTGGAGAATATTCTACAATACCTGGAGCACTTGTCAACACAGGAAGTAAGTATACAAGACATGCATGATGGGAAAACTACTGTTTCTGAAAGCTGTACTAACAGAAGCTGCAGCAACAGCGAAACACGTACTGTCTATACGTGTACAAGAAAGTGTTATATGCCGAAGGTTGTAGATGCTTAGCATTTGAGTAGTCGCATACATTCATGGACATAGAACGATGTTATTGATACCCTGACCATGAGATGGTGCTTGTTGACAGACTACTGCTACCTGGGGAAGCTGCTGCGTGGTGAGAAGACACTGGATCCAAAGAAACACAAAGAGCATTGCAGACTGATAGAGTTCTTCAGTCAGGAGATCAGCCACAGAATAGACTTCCGTTTGCTATATGAACATCTTGTGGAAGGAGACTGGATGGGTAAGTTACTGCCAAACATGATGAGTAGATATAGGGATGGGTCGTCAATCAGATTGGTTGATATATTAATAGATATTCATCCAAGCCTAAAAAGGAGCAGCAGAGAAGGATATTTAGTCCAGTCAAAATAGGTGTTGGGGTAAATTGATCAGAAGTCGGGCACGTATCGGAAGTCTGACACTTTTGCTATATATTTATTGAATTAACACCACCGAGATTCTAACACACGTTGATCTTGATCTATACGAATATCTTGTGCTAGGTGAGTAGATGCCACACATAACGTGTAGATATCAGATTCGTTGATATGTTAGTAGATATTCATCCAAGCATCGCCGACCAAAAACAGAGTAACAGAAAATGATATATCCCAGGATATTTGACGGAGGTTAAGTAGCCGTAATCCTCTGTGTTTCGAGGATGTAGATGGGTGTACGTATGTAGTATATGTTGCTTTAATCGTGCATGTAAATGGAGATACATTCGATCTGTACAGGCTTCTCTAGGTAATGTTGTATAATACCAAAAGCGTTCTGTTTATAGACGAAGAAGATTCCCAATTACTAAGGAGACTAAATGAGAACAATGGAAGATCTTCAGCCTGTAGCTGGCTGCTATACTGTGTGCTTCCTATGCGTAAAGAAAACTGGCTGAAGCAGTTTCTGCAGCTGCTGAGGGACATTGGATATCCAGAGCTAGTGGAATATATCACGGGAGAAAAGTGTGGTGAGATCTATGGAAAGTATTCACATGGAAACACGTTAATCGCCCCCTAACATATTTATACACAGTGACAACATATTTTTCTTAATGATTACTATTTTAATTGATGTAGAAAAAAAGCAGAATTTCTTGAGTACAAATACTATTGGGCATGTTGGACGACTCAGTGGAGGAATGCGCAGAATGAGTTGAAGCAGTCATCCGTGCATTCATCTTCACCGGGGAAGGGTCGAACTCGAGCTATTCTTGTCTTGTGCCCTCCCCATAATATCATTTATTTCTCCGACTGGAAAATGGTTTCCTGATGGCAGAGTGAGTTGTCTCACTGTGTCTACATGGCGACTGATTCTAGAAGTCACGATGACAACGAGGTGATGGGATCAACCAGGAGGTAGAGCTGTACATCTTACGGTGAATCTGATTGGACTATGTGCCGACGATAGCGCTTTGATCTCGCTCTGCCACGAAACTAGGGTTTTTTGGTGGAACCTGATCTAATAGTTTTTTTTTAAATTGGGGTTTAGAGTCGCTTTCACGATTCTTTCACTTATATCACGACTTGTCAGTTTAGGGCAGGAGGAAACCCGCAACACCCGTAGCACTGAATGTTGCAGCAAACCTGCGAGCACCGGCTGGTACTGACAAGACCAAGGATGATAACGCATTTCCACTCTACAGACATCGCATCCTATAAATATCGCGTCAGAAAGATAACTTTCGCGAACATTGATGCCGGGCCCCCGGCGAAGAGTTTGATCACGTGGCCTAAGCCTAGGCAAGGTGCACGGGGCAAATATGCACGTTATTAATGGAATGAACTCATTGTCGAATACGAGATGTGTAGACATTGTTTCGTGATATCAACTTTATACCTGTGACCTTTCATTCGCCTTTTAAAATGCTTTATTTTTGCCAAATCCATAACGATTACAGATAGACTCTTATTGTTATTAAATATTATTAAAACTAGCATTCGTGGTGCTTAATAATGATACGAACTTGTATAAGCTATAATACTATTTCAAACGTTATAAAACATTTTAAACAACGAAAATAGTGTGCGCGCGCGTGTGTGTGTGTGTGAGCGTGCGTGTGCGTGTGCGTGCGTGCGTGCGTGTGCGTGTGTGCGTGTGTGTGTATGTGTGTGTGTATGTGTGTGTGTATGTGTGTGTGTATGTGTGTGTGTATGTGTGTATGTGTGTGTGTATGTGTGTGTATTGGGGACGGGCTATTACATTAACGTTCTACTAAAATCTGCGTCAGCTGTCATCTACCTACTTAATACAGCATATTACACGTGCCCCCTCCCCCTCCCCATCCTCAGGGATCAGCAGGGTTTGTTTAGTTTAATCACTCTCATACCCACTCGCCTTGGATCAAAATATCTTGCAAGAAATCCCCTATGGCATGACGGTGGTTATTTCTGGTCTGTAATTACCAACGGTTGTACTCTTTTATTGTCCGATCGTTTGATCACTGCGATAATTAATGCTGTTCTCCAAGAAAAATGCCTTCTTTTGGAAGCGCACGCTGTACTGCTAGCGCTGTATACGTTAACGGGGAGTTATGCCTCTCGTAGCGCTACGATTGTTCAGTGGAACGGCGGCATGGTGTGAGATATGACTATACAAGGAATAAGACGCAAGTGTCTGTTTATTATAGTTGTGTCAGGCCTCAATGTCGTGTAGCAACACCTAGTGTGCTCCTATAAATATAGTACTAACCATCCCCGATGACTCGTATCCCCGTATAAACGAAGACTTTACTCACGTTATTAAAAGCTGTATATAAATGGTTTAAGGTATACTGTTGGGGTTAGTAATGCAAAAGGAAGTCTGCAGACTACTGATGATATGAAATCGTATGTTTCTCTCAACGGAGTTCATATTCCCTTTTGATTATTAAAACACATGAATGGGTATATTCCCTTCCAAGCCTGCAATTTTGAAGTACGTCAAGGATATCAACTGTCACCATTCCCGTTCCTTCCAATTTAATATATAACATTCTACCAGGAAATTATCTGCTTATTACCAACAGAGGATAAACATTTATAGTATTTTCCAGATTACTATTCCAATACACTTATCCCCAAATCGGATTCTGTTGCACTGTATTGTTAGTGCAGCGGGACATTTCACCTGTTGGATCCGGGGGATAAAGACGGACACTCGCTTGGCAGATTCACACCAGTTTTATTCTGTCTCTCCAGCTTACAGTCGAAGGGGCGGCGCCCAGAGTCTAACTTTCTGTCTCCTTATATACCCTCCTGCCTATGTCAGTTACCGAGAGTTCAAAACCATTACGTGTAACTTAACTACGGCCAGCCGTCTATCTTCTGACAGTATCTATATTTCAATGTTACTTAAAAGCCCTGTTATACAATTTTACATCAGTTTTCCGAGTTCTTCATTTAGATTTTGCATTCTACTGCCTGTGATACCACATTAAACTTAAATTAAAAAATATATATTCAACTCTTTAAAAAAGAGATAAGCATTTTTCATATCTTAAACGCAGCTGTTAGATTTGCATGGCAATGTCGTCTATAATATATTACTTTTAAATGTATGGACTTATTGAAATAATACAATTCCGACCGATATGTATCTTATTTAATCAGCTTATTTGTGCACTCTTGCCTACATAATACCAGTGCATGACGTTTCATCAGATTTGTAGACGAACTTAGTACAGACGCCATGTTAGTTTGCTGAAAAAGCAATATTATAACATAATATTTGTATTACATACGGTGTCTATATACGGGTAATTCGTGCCTGCCTTCCGAACCACTGCCATGAAGATTCGTTTTCTGTGCGGAACTATTAAGTGTTGCTTTTGATGTGTAAACAGAATCGGTACACGTGTTTGCAGTACGTGCATATATTCACGAGTCTGGCACAAAATATTGTCGAATAAGTCGAATTATTTTCTTATGGCACTAGGCAATAAGCCATTAGGACTATCTGGAAGTATGAAATATTAGTATTTATGAGAACGTGTTTACTTTAAATGCCATGCCCTATTTTAACAGGCAGTCTCGTATTTCCTAATTCTATGTAGGCAATACCGTCTTCCTTATAGCAATGAAACATCATAGTTTACTCATGAACCCAGATATGTAGTATATTATTCTTATACTAAACACAATTACACAATGTATCTGGTTCTTTTTAATGATTTTATTCCAATGGCAATGCATTTGTATTGATTGAAGAGGATATCGAGTAATTAGATTATCTTAATACAACACAGCAAAAAAAGGTTTATTGTCCTGCTCCAGGATCGAAACAGAATCCTAACAGAATCTTGGCAGGCCACTTTCGCCTTTCGAATTTAGAGCATCTACGTTACGTTAGGTGTCTTGGCCTGGACACGTAACTGTCCTTGCTGTGCAAGTATCAGATTTGACCCTAATGTTCGATTGATTACGTATTCTTAAATGTAAAATAATTCCTCTAGTCATTAATTTCATGGATATTGTATTTTTACATTATGCTAGAATCCATATTCGTGTTCATTCAAGACCATCTTAGAAAGTATTTCTGCCAGATCAAAATTCAATACGTTTATGTGGGCTGGAATGATAAACTTGATACATTAACTTTACATTTAGTGTGGTAGTATCAAATTCGACTGGTATGATGTTTTAAATTGTCTCTGTGATTTAATTTCAGCATATTTTATTGACTAAATATTCAACAGTATTAGAAAGAAAAAAAGTGAAACACTTATAGTTCATATTTTAAATTTATATATACTATAAATGAATTTTGTGCAAAAGTATAGTGAGATACCGGTATTGACAAACAAGAAGAAATAAATACATTTGGTACTAAACATACACTATTATAATACAAAATGGGTGGCTATATCCAAACAAGAAACAAATATCATGAATACATGTATGTATCGTAGGGAGGTTAGAAACTATAAATATGGAAGTTCAAATACATTTCGGCATAGCCAACTAAAACTATAAACCTAATTGGTTGCTGATCAGCTGAGCATTACCTTCCTGGCTTCCAGAACTACGTACTTGTACATTAATTATGTCTTACAGTTCTTGTCTGCTACGGAAGCATCGAAAAATACCACAGAGCAATGTTGCAATGTCATCATGTTTCTAAACAAGTCGATACCGCGAGGTTTACTCAGCAAATTCAAAATATGTTCCATATTTGGCATTTAAGATGTATTGATAACTAGCACTAAATTGTTACCTTCTCACATTCTAATCCAATGTGGCACTTTGTTAATGAATTGTCTTCCTCTGTTACCCAAATGAAACATGGCTCCAGTCAAAGATAAAATGTCCTGTATTTTTATAAGAAATACAATTCAATATATTCAAACTTGAAATGTTTGGTAGAAGGGTGCGTATGTATAAACGATAATATTCTACCTGCATTTAAGGCGCGATCACACAGAGCTCGATAACGATAACGATATAGTTGAAAACAAGTCGTTATACCGGTAATCGCGAAATGTAGTCACCGGTGACACTGCTACGACAACGACAACGATAACAAGAGGGAAAACTAAATTCTGATATCGTTATCGGTATCGTTATCGTTATCGGTATCGGTATGGTTATCGGACTCCGTGATGAGACTGCAGCTTTACGAGGATCAACGCATTCTTGACGTCTGACGTGTACGTAGAAGGCTAGTTCTTGCCATTTGATAATAAAACAAGAAGAATGTCGAATTAAATATTGGAAATGTCTGTTTTTCACCGATGTGTCTTGGTGCAGACAGGTTCAGTTGGCAACCTCTACGAACCTACCACAGAATTTGACTCCATTCCATCGTATCCTGTGTAATTTAATCACATTGATTCTTTCACGGAAAACGACAATGCCGATTATCATATGTATGAAAACTGTCCTGTACGGACCGTTTATTGCCATCAACTGCTCTGGGCATTAGAAGTCTCAGACAAAGATACATCAGTGGTTCTTTCTGTCTAATTCAAGTGACTAGATCTCATCCCATCTATACAATCTTAAGCTTGTAAAGATTACGCCTATTACTGGATTGCTGTAGATGCTTGTGTCCACTCGTATCTCCTTAGGGAGGGGTGACTAGAGGAAGAATGAATACAGAACAGAAGTGAGGTTAAGCTAAGATGAACCTTATAAACCAATACCGCTTCCAGGTAGTGGTGTTGGACAGCTCTCCTAGCTATATTGTTGTCAGAAGTGCTGTACTTCTAAGCGTCGGCAATGTGTATCTTGATCTGTACTGCGTAAATAACTACTAGGAAACAATCTGGTCCAAATTCAAGTACTTAAAATACATCTTTAACTAACAATTACAAATGTCAGAGATTTACATGGATTAAATTGCATTATAAATTAATAGGTATTGACTTCCAACAAGTTTGCTTGCCATAGTTGTCATGATTACCGTTAATACATTTTAACCAGGATGTAGAAATGTTATAAAGTATAATTAAATTGTAATAGAAAATTTAAACTGTACCAAATATATATCCCCAGCAATGTTCTTCGCATAGTTCATGCGTGTGGTTCGATTGAAAGTTAGGATTAGGCCTACACGTATCTTGTTCATGACGTATTTCTTGTTCAAGTTCTAATTTAATTAGTTTAGGAACATGTTACTGTTCGTTATCCTCAATTTACTCTTAAATTAACTTGCGAATATAATGAACTTATAAAATCTAATTTGACGATGATTGCATTTCTAGCTGCTGAAATTACATCCACAATCTGTCCAATACAAATAGAATGTCAAAGCACATAAATACGTGTGTACATTGAAATTGTACCTGTCAAAAATATCCTCTGGTGTCCATTCTAGTCATTAAAATGTGTAATAGTTTATAATCATATATCTGCATACATGAATTTACAAAACAGTAGTACCCAACTAGAAGTGTTTGTAGTCACGTTGTTTAGCATTAGTTGTATTAAGAAACTTTATGATAAATAAAATATATCTTCATGTCCCGGTTAATATTATTTATATGAATTAAGCATATACTAGTAGTATAGAATAAAAATGGTCAGGATTTCTTTTGCATTAATGCAACACACTTTAAACTGGCCTCCGTCCCTACTAATAAAAGCATAACGTAATCTTGGTTAATAAGGCATTAAGAAGAATTAGATAGATCATGTGAACAAGCTAAATATTGATAGACTGGAAGCAAGGCCAATGTGTTTATGTCCTCAGCCATAGTTTCTAACGCTATATTATTCAATATTCGTGGTGGATATCTATTGTGTAATAACGTTTCGATAATCAACAGTGTTGATTACGTCTTTTTGTGTTTCTCGGAACAGATTGGTTGAAACCAGGATTCATTTCGCGCTATTTCCCACGCTCTAACACCTCAACGAAAATATTTAATTAACACAAAATCATTGTATTTACGTACGTTTTTATCGCATATCATTTTAAGATATATAATTCTTATAAATGTAATTAAAACACACGTTATAATTTAATTTGTAAACAATTTACTGCTATTGTTGCTAAATTGAAGTTGGTTTTCATTCAAACTAATTCATGATAATGCATTTTTACGCTGCTGCGTTCTGTAACCTGTTGTTCGCCGGTTAAAGTCAACGACTTGGCTGAGTGAAAGTCGACGGAGACTTAATTGGACGTGCACAGATAGAGATACAATCTGTTCATTGTGAAAACTACTAGCTCATGTGAAATGTACACGTTTCACGTAATCACTCGTATTTCATGGATTATTCTCTAATTATCCCACCGTGTTAGTGCACGCTAAACACGACATTCACGGTATAGGGTTTGGCAGCAGTTACTAGTACCTCTTGATCGTATCAGACAAATTCTGGGGTAACGAGAAGAAGGTTAGATGCTGCCATCCGGGCACGTAGCGTTACCGCTCGCTACTGAATTTTTGAAGTGTGATATGGCGCATAAGTGGGTCAAATTCTACTTTTAGACATATCCGGTTCATAGATTCAGGTGATAACCTAAATAGTGACATGTGCGTGGCTGTTGTTTTGTTTACATATATTACGTTGTATCCCGATATATCACGCGTTGAGAGCTGAACACATGCTGAACAACACGATTCATCTTTGAATCGAACAGAAATGTAAGTACACGATCCGTATTAAGATTTTCTCTGGAGTTTCGTCAACTCAGGGCCTAGTACTCGTGTTTGGTTATCACCGGAACTTGGGAAATTCTGGGAAATTCGAAAAATAGACCTGACCTACTTATACGCCCTATTGTCGTTATGAGATTATTATGAACGGCTTTTGACAAAATTGTCAATTTAAAACTGATCGTCGAACTTTCCAGAGAACACAAAAATTAGCCGATTTATACTATACTCATAGAAAAGAGAAACGCATAGGTGAAATCGTTTTTACAATTATCTTACGGAGTAAGTTGAAGTAGTATTTAGTTTCTCAAATTTTAATGTTTTTTAGTTTTCGAATGGTCTCCATTGACAAAGCGTACGATTTGATGAACTTTGAAAGGTTTACTTCGTGAGCTAAAAACAAAAAAATCGGTCTGCAAATTTCGTAGGCACAAAAAAGCAAACACTATGCCCGTGAAAATTTGATGAGTGGTTTTCTTGGGTATAGAACAGTGGTAATCGTTTGGTGAAGCACCGTCTTCCAATTATTGACGTTCAGAGGGAAATGTTCCTGCAGGATAATGCCAGACCTCATACTGCACGTGTGACCAGGGATTTTCTATGGGAACCAAAACATCAATCTGCTACCATGGCCGTCAAATTCTCCATATTTTAACCCAGTTGAGCATCTTTGGAATGAACTTGAACGGCAACCGTGACAACGTCAACCGCGACCTCAAACAATTTAAGAACTTTGGCAGGCATTGCAGGATGAATGAGCAACAATACCACAGACTCGAATACAGATACTTATACAGTCAATGAGTAGACGGTGCACAGCAGTTATTCAAGCCCGTGGCGGTCACACCAGATACTGACTTAATGAATACATCGGAAATATGCCAGTCACCAATTGATATTTGGGCTTTGCACATATCATATTCGGTAAAAAAGAATTGTCTTAAACTACAGAAGTCATATACGAAAATACAGAAACTATGCGTTTCTATTTGGGGAGAGTATAATCTCGTAGCATATTTTGGTACTGTGGCACCAAGAATTATTGTATCTAATATTAAAACAGTAATATATATATATATAGTGTCTGATGTCAAGGTTGATTAACAATACTTAGAATATCAATATTGCGTGAGAAATCAAATCTAGATAAATGTATTGTGTTATTCCTTGTGGAAGTAGAAACTGTGTGTCACGAAATTTCGAAGGTTTGATTAAACATTATGTGATTAAGGAACGGAGTTTTACATCTATTTTCCCAGGATTTCGTGTAGAGAAGACATGACATGATAGAGTTGGCTAACATTGCGCGATTCTTTCAAACAGGATTGCATGTCATTGTCTGGTGCATGTGCACCTGTCTAATATTCGTACGTGCATGTATGTGTGTCAAATCCAATAATATACTCTCTTAATCTACCACGCGACAACGGTATCAGGAGATTAGCTAGGGGTATTTTAATGTGGATTCGTCTGTAACTGTGTACTGTGTTTATGTTTTTTTCTTCTTTTTTTTTTCTATTTTTTTTCTAAATAATATTAATGCCTCATAAAAAAAATATGGAAAAAATATATCCTAACTGTAAGACACTGTATCGCCAGTGCAAAGGACCTCTTTCCCAACGGTGCTCTGTTCTAAATATAAATTATTCGGCGCTGACCTTGCAGGACAATCTATGCACTCGAGTCCGAGGTAGTCCAGCATAGACCTGTTTCGGGTCTGTATTATGGAACCGTTTAGGCCCTGTATACTGCCCTATCACAAATAAAACCAATAAATCAATAAAAACTAACCAGGCCCCCGTTGCACGAAAGCAATTGTAACTACAACTGTTGTAAGGCCTACAGTTGACTTTAAAACTCTTGTAACAGATATCTTTTTACCGTTGCACGAAGTTCTTGTATCGTGATTGTAAGTCGGCATGGCAATTGTAACGTTGAACTCTTGTAAGTTTCTACAAGTGAAATCTTCAACCTTTGGAGATTGCTTTATGCCTAGTAACGACTGTTTTTTTTCCACTCCAAATTGTTTGCGCATATACAATATGAGAGTTATCCTCTCGTATTAGTGGTTTCTTTTGATATATTATGGTATTGTTTCAAACCGTTGTTCGTTGCTTCGGAACCGGCTTACGTACATGTACATGGATATGTGCACTGTTATATGTATTGCCCCTTGTAACTTTAATTATTTATATTGCTAGCATTGACAAGTTACTGTGTTTGTTCTGTTGAAAAGTACTATATTCCATTCGAGTCACGTTACCAGTTCGTTACTATGTACATGCTGAAGTAAATACGATATGACATTTTGTTGACGATTTGTCGACTATAAAATAACGGGATTATCGCGCGAATAATGGTTGTCACCCCTAAATTATTTGCTATTTGCCTGTAATATTTTACTGATAGTCCATTATGGCATCTCATCTATCTATCTATATATTTGACTTTATATCTACCTCGCTATCTATACTAAAGATCAAAAGAAAGTACACCAATTAATAATTGCTAATAAAAGTAATTAAATAGATGTTACGTGGGAAATATGAGATATATGGCATAGTACTATAATATACACAGTAAGTACACTCAAAATAACGTTTGTGAATTGATTATTTTTATACGTAATGCCAAACGCAATCTCAAACGACGATGTCTTAACGTTAATGGTTTTGCTCGGAGTGTTCGACGGGCACTGATTCCTGCAGTATGGGGTCTATGTGTCACCGTGTGATGAGTAACACGACGATCCTGCAGACCTTGCAGATGACGTCACAGTTAGGAGGCTCTGTTACGTAAGTGTAAAGTTCCAAGGTGGCGGTCTTCCCAGGGGATTGTAACCTTCGAAAAATCACACCGAGGACAGTCCATGGCGACACCAGAATACCTTTACCTGCGCATCCGTCTGCATAATTATTGTTGTTTTTGTGCAAGCAAACGTAACAATTATTGCATATGAGGTTCCATCTTGTGCAATTCCAACGTCGCGTTGTCGCCCTTGATGAGTAAAACGTTGCATTTTAACGGTTTTTTCTTTGCAACTGAACTGTATGCTTTCACTTCTGACTGATTTAATAACCGTGGTGATTGTGAACTGCATGACACACGTGTTTTACGAAACACGGACGCTATTCATAATAAATGTATTTGTAACGAAAATACTAGTGCTAATACTGTATTTTGCAACAATTATGATTCACTTGATAATAAACAATATCTCTATAGAAACATATGATATTTAATTAAATTAGGCATTTAGATTTTGTCGTAAATAAATAACGTTTTTTTTTTATCACCATGCTATCAGTGGATACTCGATACTAAGTTGGTTAAATCAAGTATTGATTAATGGTTCTTTAAATTGGTATTTTGGTATTTTGAAAATAGGCAACACCCATTATGCCAGAAGTGCGTTAAACATAACAGTTTTTATTACCCCAGCATGTGCTCAGGTTAAAGTGAAGCACGTTCGAGCTCGGCTGGTTTGTGGATGGGTGACCGAGGAACTGATCGTATCTAGGATTCGTTCCTGCCCCACACTGACTCACAAGTTGAAGAACTTGTGGTGTCACCTTAGACAAGTGGCTTAGTTTGACAGTACACCCAGAACTCGACACGATCGATAGAAACCGGAAGTTATTAGTATAAATACATAGAACAACAAAAATAAAAGAATAATTATAAAAATGTACAATTGTTACCTTAAATGTATTATTATGTGATCAGTTAAGAACATGAATATCACCGAAATTATAAATGATAAATAAAATGAATCGTAAAGTTTTATCAAGTAAATTTATCTGATATCTTTGGTAACCCAAAAATGAACATCGTCCGCCTGATTATGGCTACAAAAACGATACAAAGTCAATGACATTCCCAGCAAATAATCAGAATGAGGTCCTTCTCCGACATAATACGTAATATCTATCGCGCCAATATATCGCGGAATCCTCAATGTCAAAATTGAACACCTGCTACGCGTGGAAAGCGTACGATAATCTAGTTTTGAGCACTTTCTTGAAATTCAAGTTGAATGTTTTCAAAACAATTACCGATTTTCATCCAATAACTTATGATTTCTCCATCTGTCTTAGTTGTTAATCCAATGAATTTAGTATGATTCGATCTTGATCGTTAGTATAGTATCTTCTAGTAGCCAATTTGTTCCTGTCGACAACACGTTCTCGATCAGCTGATGATGTTTATTATGACTGTTGACATACCTTACCGCCTGACACTGATAATATATTTATTGAATAATAATTAATAGCGGCACTAAGGCAAGTTTGTTTTTTCTCGATACTGTTTTTACCGAAACTACGTTTGATTATTGTATTGTCTTTCGGACGGTAGTAAACTGGATTTAGAGGTAACATAGTCCGCATATTTTATATTCGTTGCTATCAGTATAACTTCGTTTTCGATTGAATCTACATATATAAAATACATCTGGGGCAATTATTAATAGGATATTACACGATGTTCTATTTAATATCAGCTTCATGTTCCAGGTGAAATAACTATTTTGGATTTTCTGAAGCACATGCATAAACCTATTCTACTCGGGATATAAAGTTGATATTAAATATACCCTCGTGTAATATCCTCTATGTGTGTGCCTGCTAGTAATATTACAACGAATTATTTCACACTACTGGGTGTAATGTACAGGTAGTCATTAATTACATAATTCAGGGCTTCAGTTTCCGTGCGATTATATTTCCAGGGCTTCAGTTTTCGTGAGATTATATTTCAGTTTTAATTTCTACCAATATTACTTATTATTTCTCTGCTGCTTAATTCTTGAGTTATTCTGTGTTTATTACCTTTCCGTTGCCATATGTTTATATATAGATTTCGTTCCCATAATTATTCTTATCACAAGAATCAGTTCTTCTTATAAGTTTTCACGCTTTGGTTCAGACTCTTTGTTTGCTTCCGGTTTAGTTACGTATTTTCTTTTGTGAAGTAATTTTTAGTCATAGATTAACGGTGTTGTGAGAAGGAAGTAATTAGAGAAAGAATTGGCCTTTCTTAATACTTATTCATATGACCCCCCACCCCCCTCTATAAATAGATCAAAACGAGGCTTTCCCCGCAAGCGCCAAAGATGACGTCACCATTTTACCGTGTGACGTTATGCAATGTTGACGCTTCATGGCAGTCCTTTCACAATTTCCCAAAGGATGTTCATTTACGGAAATGATGGATTATTGCCATCAGAAGAAATAGAGGATCCAAATTTTACAGTAGTGTTGACAATTTCATTTACTGTTTGTGATTTTAACACGATATTCCGATATTGACAATTCACAACAGCGATGTAAACAGTTACATAGCAGCTGATGAGAATTGAACATCTGAAACCATATAGCATCACCACACCTTTTGGAAGCTTAAATCTTTCTTAGATATAAAACACCAAAGTTCATAAAAGTCTGCCCTGTAACAATGGAGAAATTGAATTTCTTTCACGGACGCGTGTTTTACAGTCACGTGTGAGTGATTCGGTTCACTGTCCGCGTCTTTCATAATAAGTAGTCACCGCTTAATGTCGATTTAATATGACATAGAAACATCATATTTAGCTTCATATTAGTAGATTGGTCTAAAACTTAAAGCTTAAAGAATATATATTTCGTTCAACTAATAACCTTACGTATTTACTTGATCTAGGACGAAAACCGAAGACATTGGCGATCGAATAAATAAATAAATAATGAGTCTTTACATTCAAAATATACTTTCCTACGCACACCTGTATATGTTATAGAATGCAATATAACACAGTGACATGATTGTCAGCTATTCATTACTTGGTAAGCCTAATAGTGTCAAAAGGAACCGCAAATTTCCCATTGAAATCGGTGTTAAATCGGCCAGTGACCTTGAGGGATGCGGGGAAAGCCTCGTTTTGATAGCTAGATCAGGTCACATGAATAAGTATTAAGAATCGTTAATATTTAGACATTTGATTGACAACGTGAGTTTTGTGGAATACTGAATATTTTAATCATTGGTCAGCTTATTGATAGCTCTTTTACGTACGCTTCATTATTTTATGGGGAGGGATTTTATGTATTAGGTTAGTCGTTATATATTTTGGTTGTTTTAGTTTTATTCTTTAATAAATGTAAATTACATTTATACATCTGGTTGTTTCGTATTTATTATTCTCCGGCATTGCATCCCCTGACCTGTGCACTCCCAGTGAAGCAAAGGCAAGTTAATAAACAATAGGCAATGGAATAATAAAAACAACTGATTAAGCCCACCCTTTTGTGAAACTCTCGTATCTATTACGAGATCATAACCCTCCCGTACGTGATATCGCATGCATCGATCGAGACAACTTACGAGATTATTTCGGGAAATGGTACTCCGGTTCTTTGTTAAAAACGTATTGCACATTATGGATATGAGAAAAAGCAAGCATTGCCCCGGTCAAAATAGCTGCCGTAAGACGTATACCAGGAAATGTTAGAGGTTGGCAAATTGAGAGGTTAAAGGGCTAAAGTGGTTTCGATGATTGCTATTTTCGAGGATAACTGTCTAGCATTTAAATACAATATTTTGTAGATATCGTCTAACGGTAATGATTAATATATATCTACCTCCTGATCGTCGCATGCTGGGGACATGTGATCAGCGTAAATCCATCGTACATTTACTTTCAAATAAGCACATAGTTGTAAGAAATTAAGCTAGTTGTAGTCCTGCAAATCCAGTGTCAACAAATTGTGTACTTCATCCGTAAATAGCTTGACCTTTGTTTTGGTTCATAGATCAATGCGTGTGCGTGCGATACAACGTGACAACTAATTGACATGCCCGCTTTCTTTCCCTATTTAGACACTTGATGAACGTACTTACAAGTGTCTCACAGGTGTCTTTGTTACCCTTCATTTAAGTTTTTACCTGGAATAGGCTTTGTTCTTGCATTTAAATTTACTATTGCTATTATCTCCTTATTGAAATAAACTGAAGTACAAAAGAAAGTTCACACCTGGATATCTATATTTATGTATATAATTTGTACAATGCAGTTTAAAGCTCTATGTAAAAGTAATGAACCAAACGCAATCCTTGTGTTGAT
>JAUTBT010005645.1:0-26636 GCA_032361225.1 Lepetodrilus schrolli
CTGCAACATTCAGCGCTACGGATGTTGCGGGTTTCCTCCTGCCCTAAACTGACAAGTCGTGATATTAGTGAAAGAATCTTGAAAGCCACTCTAAACCCCAATTTAAAAAAAATTAAATAAAATAAATTATCATGTTGGACACATAGCTCCGCAGACATTGATTTCATGTCCCAGGGGAAGGTTCAAACTGAGAATATTTGGCTTGGACGTCAAACCACTGCACTACCATCCATTATTTATGTTGATATTTCGATTGATTCTAATAATCATACAAGGTGGGATGATGCAGTGGTTAATGCATTAGACTACAAGATAACATGTCTTCCTGGAGAAGGTTATCATTCTTGTTCTATATACATGAACCTTACCATAGCATCTGATGGCATTGTCAGGCCTCCGGGCCTGAAACAATGAAAGCTGGAGTAGCACACTAAATCTTTTAAAACCTGTGGAGTGCTATACAGATTATGTCTATTAACTGACAAGTTCTAAATATAATCTTTGTAAAATAATAGCAGGGTGGTTTCTGTTGAAGCCACCAAATTGGCTGATGTTTGTTGTGATGAAACTCACCACCATGGTGACTGTGGATGCACACAAAAGACAAGCTGGGGAGGATGGTTGCCAATGTAAACACCAACCCATCATCCATGTCTAATTGTTCTGCAAGTCCTCATCCAGGAATTTCAATATTTGTTTGTTTCATGAACTTCATTTTAAAGAAATATATTTCCATACACTGACAGTTACCTCCCAGTTGTATGCTTAATCAAAGAAATTCCTGCATGAGTGTTTTGAGAGAAAAGGGGTTAAATCAGGCAGGGCTAATAATATACTTTCAGTATAATACACAGTGTTCCAGTGCAAGTTTTATGATGTGAAAATTCAAAAATATAATTAGTCATGTCTGAAACGTCATTCCTAAAACACACATCTTTCATGTTGTTCTGGTGTTAAAAAAGGAATGCAAAAATAATTCTTATTGATCATTAAAATGGCTAGTGGATGCTTCAAACTATTTATATGATTAATTTTCACTTCCATGAAATAATAAGTGTATCTTATAAACAATGGTATGAAGAATAGCAATGAGATACTTCTGACACAAGTTAGTATTTTACCGAAATGGCATACATGGTGGTTCAAAACAATGCCAGCAGTCATGAATGTATTGGCTGATAATGTTTAGCAGGCAGTACATAACATAAAATCCCAAATGAACTAGCTTGGTGAACAATGAAGAATTCCTGTAGACTTGTCTATTTAGTCAGAAATTCAGAAAAGCCCTACTCTTAACCCTCTCACTGCTGAAGACAACTAGAGATGTCCTAATGAGCAGTGTTTTTGCCTTATCCAGCAGGGAGAGGGTTAAACTGGAAATGGAGAACAAATTCCCAAAGGAAAGATTAGTGTTGCTGCTGATGTTGGTGCTGATGTTGGTGCTGATGTTGGTGCTGATGTTGTTTCTAATTGAAACATGTCCTATTTGAAAGAGCTTCAAGATGTATTCAAATGATAATGTTACGACTCTGAAAATATTGGTACGATAAGATCCATTGGGGGGGGTGTTAACATCATCTGATAATTTCTGTTCCATAAAATATTGCTGCAAGCATGCTTTTTGACAAACAATTTTACAAATGATATCATCAAACTTGTGCAATTCTGTTCATTTCTTGTTACTTCTCAATCAATCAGCCTTGGAACAAACCTTTCGGAAATATTTTGATTTGGATTCTGCAAAGAATAACATATTTGACTTGACATATGACTGGATACAGCTGCAGAATATTTGTATCAGTTCAAAGCCATCGGCGTCCATATGCCCCCTTTTCCAGGACAGAAACCAGAAAGTCCTCCTCTATGCATGTATGTATTATGTAAGCAGGACCAGTGGAGTGAGTGGGAATGAGAGCATTATCCTGGTGTGCACTGAGTGGACAATTATGTGAAGTACAATATGCCAGATGTTAATATATGCATAATGACGATGTAGAGACTGTGTAATGTAGACTGTAGACTGTGTGGTATAGACTGGTGGTACGCGCTGGACTGGGAGGTAGGAGGTAGGGGATTAGATGTGATACTTTCCTTTAAATGGCATCATCATTGGCAGCCATATGTTTGTTTATTGTCCTCAAAAACCTGGTTGAGTAGACATGTTCTGAGGCAGATTATATTTTGGGTTGAAAAATGTCATGGTTTGAAATTGTTTCTTATTTGAAGATTTCAATCCTATAAGTCATATAATTCATGTTAATTTCTTGCACTCATAAAACTTGATTTAAATAGCTACATGTAAACCTTGCAGTTTGACTTTTGATGTCATCTTTGGTTCAGACAATATTTCTCTAAACAACTGACATGTTGTTAGTGTCATTTTATGTATAAGCAAATAGTAAATTTACTGTGAAACTTCTTGCTATCAATATGTAACATTAAAAATATATAGATTATTTGTTGCATGTCACCATTTATATCACTGGTTATGTGTTATGTGTGTGTGTGTATGTGTGTGTGTGTGTGTGTGTGTGTGTGTGTATTCCATTGGCAAGTCCATATGTCAACAACTTCTATGAAAATATCAAAATATACCTCCTGATGTTTCATGTAACTAATAGTACTTATTAATACCTTTACATAGTCTATCTATCTTCCTAAATTTTCTGTCTTTCCATTTCTTCCATCCATCTTTTCTGGGTTTTTTCTTCCTGACCTTTCTCCTTCATTCCATCTATCATTCATGTATCTGTTCATTAATTCTTTCTTTCTTTCTATGCTACTTTAATTTCATTCTTTCTCTTTCTCTCTATAACAACTAAATATTTCGGTCTATGCCATTCCTTCCTTCCTTCCTTCCTTCTGTCCGTGCATCTGTGGCTGGATGCCCGTCTGCTGAAGTGAACAGACAGCTGCCCCAATCCCTGTCTCTCCTCCTTCTTCAAGCAGCAGAGGAGTCGGATTTCAAACACCGCCACAAACACCGCCACAAACACCGGCATGGCACCTTATAGTTGAATCTGGTTTTACCAAGGGGAGCTTTCGACCCACAAATTTTCGAACAAAAAGAGGGTGATCACCATCGAACCCGCTTTGACAGTCGGGTAGCAACCAAGGACATCAAGGTAGGTCCAATTGTCACGGAAATCGGTCAAGATTGGCCCAAATGGGACAAAAAAGTTGTGTGTTAGTTTTAGAGGTGAGGATGCTCCATGATAATGTATGTATACTGTAAGTCTGGCACAGCAGCCAAGCCTATCTACTGCTCGTGCACTGAGGCTATAGCTGCATGCTTCCTACAGTTAATAATAGTCACAATAATCAACATCATTATCTAACTCTGGATATATTCCTTGAATTGATTGTACTCAGCTGATCTTGCCATGTTGATTCCATGTTGCCTGCTACTAAAAACATATCTTTAGTATGAAAATTTGGAAGGTTTTCAAGTAACATTTGGTCTTCGCCACTGGTATATTTTCCTCATTATAAATTAATGGAAATAGTATACGCACATGTTTTGGCTGCATGTTTTAGAAACATTATGAAGTTTAATACAGTGTACATGAGGAATTTCATGTTTTTGTTGAATACTGAGTTATATATAAAGTATATTTAGATCACACAGGTTGTTAACTTTTCATATTCATGTAGTTTAGTTATCACATGCCTTGTGGTTTACATCTAGGTGTTCTTTGAATACTGACTTGTATTTGATAGAATTCCTTCAATAGAATATAAATAGAGTAGAAAAAGATTAAACATTTTCATTAGGTGAATCAAATTATCAACAATCCTTCAATTTCCACCCAATTTCCATGAAAATTGAATGTTAAAAAGTATTCAATCTTCTTTTAGATTACAACTACTCAATTCTATCATACCTCGAGAAATTGTGGCCATATTCTTTAAATCACTTGAAGCCAGCACAGTGAATAAAACACTAAAACAGTTTCTGGATTTCCATCCTGACATGACCAGATGGCTTCACAGTCGACTAACACCACGAAACTCCTCCCATGTGCCTGATAAGCCCTGACCACTGCTCTGATGGAGTAAGTAAGCTAATTACTCCTACTGATGCCACATTACCATAATTAGGGTGCAATATTTCACAATAAACACCAGTGCTTCCAGAACTTTATTGCCAGTGAAGATGGTATTTGATTTGTAAGATATACAGATATCGATAGTGAGTCTATAACAGATACTTTCGACTTTCTAAATGTGGAGGTGTAAATCTCAGATATATGATAATCTGGTTAACACAGGCCTACAACAGATATAATGGTAGCTGTGATACTCTAGATAGTGTACAACAAGCACCAAAGTTATGAAACATTTTAAAGTACGATTTCATACTCAACACAAAGTTTTGTTCGCAAATCCCCATATTAAATTTGAGCTTGAGTATGAAACCATACTCATAAAAGTTTCGTAACCTTGGATCCAGGTCTAACAGTAGCTGTGATACACTGCCTGGTGTATAAGTCTATATACCAGTACCTGTGATACTGTGGTCTATATAACAGGCTGGTGTATAACTTGACTGATATCTCCCACAGAGAACTACTTCTCCCTGGCACCAGTGGAATTTGGTCAGATTTCCTCATTTGATTTTCTATCACTGTTATCCTGAGGGGGGTGGAGAGAGAGGGGGGTGGTGTGTGAAGGAGGGGGGTGGAGAGGGGGTGGTGTGAGAAGGGGGTGGGGAGTGAGGGAATGGGAGGATCTGGTTCCTTAGTGAAATGCTTAGTGATGCAAGAAGTTAGCACTCAAAATATTGTCTTCATAATACCAATCTATTTACATCATATGACATCAACATTAACAGTTTGACTTTGCATGTATATTTAACTTGTACTGGTACAGTGTGTATCAACCTGCATGTTTGGAATCTTTGAGAACATTCAATGAAGAGTACAGTTCTAAAAACGGCTTCTCTTGGAAGCAAATTCCTGTGTGCAAGATAAGGTAAATATTTACATATACAGACATGGAACAGCAGAGCCACCACTGACCAAACTGCCATTAAAACTGCCATAAATACCTGGCTGTTAGCGTGGAATTGGCCAGATAAGTGGTCTGGTCAGTCTGCTGGTCAGTTCCCTATACAGGAAGGCTTGTCTATAGAAGGTTGTGTGAGGATGGTTGCATGGGTCTGAACCCACGGTTGTCAGTGAGGATATAAGACATGGTTAACTAGTTTGCGCTGGGTAGGTTCAGTTCCACCAATGCTAGAGACTCGCAGTGTGAGGAATTTGTTTTTGAAGAGTTGATATATAGAAAAGTATTTTATTTAAAGTACTATTGATTACATGATGTCTTGTTTCATAGTTTTATCGGGGATAATGTGATTGCTAAATTCCTATTAGATGTTGTATACATGTTATACCAGTGTAACACTGCAAGCTTTCATACTGGATCCAATGATAACAATGTTTGACACATTGGTATCCTGGACCCATTGGTAACACTGTAAAATGTTATACTGGACCCAATAGTAACACAGTAAGCTATAATACTGGAACTATCATGTTATACTAACTAGCTGGTAACACTGTAACATATCGTACTGGACCCAATGGTTACCAATAAATAAACTGTCATACCAGACTCAATGAGGCCACCTGACATTACAGTATGGTTTGAATTTCTCACTGTAAATACACCATTTCTAAATACATCAGAAAACAAAGTAAAGACATCTGACTTGATATCAATGTAATCTGACTGTGGTACCACATCACAGCTGAGAACGACCATGTGCCATTGTTATTTAATGAAGATTGTCATGGAAACAGATCAAAGGAGAGGCAATGTCAACTAAGCAGATATTTATGTGGAATCTAAACACGTTTATACTTTGACCACCGCCAAAGTACATGGAGTTTGATAAAGCTGACTGAATCAGTAATAAAGCCCCACTTCATGTGACAGTTGTGGCCTTTGAAGTATCTTACTTCAATTTTAAAGTTATGATCGTACAATTTGTTGTGGCTTTATACAGTTGGTTTGGATGTAATATCAGGTACTCTATTAAGTGGATAACACATGTCATGGTGATGTTTAATTTAACATTATCTGAAGTACTAACCACAGGAGATGAGGACCAACGGCACGGCCTGCTTGTTTGCTGTCAACGGTCATTAGTTGCAACTTGTCTGAAACAACAGATGGCTCTAAAGATTGCCGAAACAGTACACACTTGATTTCAATTGTGGTCACCCACACATCAACATTTGGTCATCTTATTTTACTAGAATTCTGGATTATCTCAAATATAATTTTTTTTATCTATAAGATTGTTCAGTCTTTTGAACAGTGTTATGCATCTATCCTAAATTGTGAATATACACAGAAATATTGATGTTCAATATGAGTTATAGAGTACCTGTCTTTCTGTTTTAACCTCTGTGTTGTTTCTTACAATGCTAGATATTAGTACTCGAAAACCTTCAACATCAAAGTGTGCATTCATTTACATGCTTTGTGTCTGTCTGAAAATAGAGAAAATAGATGGCATTTTGTAGCCTATGTAACAGGTTTGATGGTTTTTGTATCACAATAACACTGTCACCATGGCAACCAGCACAATTCTTCAGGAACCAATCAGTCAGTAATTAGTGAGTGTAGAAATGTGCCTCCAATGACGGAGATGGTCATGGATCTCCAACCGTCTACTTGAAGCACTTGTCTCCCTTTGATGTCCCCACATTTCTGGCATGCTGCTAGAAGTGTTCTCTCTGTCTTACATATCCATCCGCACTGTGGTTTGGGGCAATAAACTTGCTCATTGCCTCCAGATCTGGGGGCTATGTGGGGCTCAAGTGGGCCGCTGTCTTGTGGAATACCTCTCCAGTCTCAGAGATTGTTCAGTTTACCTTGGAGTGGATTTTAATTATTAGGTTAAGTATGTTACTGGTAACAGATGCACACACCCTTTGATTGGCAAGTTTGATGTCAAAAACATTGGCAGTTAAAAATATCTTGTTTGTCCTCTTTGATACCCAGTTTCAAATTTGATTATATGAGAGAAAAGGAGCACTTGAGTTGAAGAATAACTGTTCACAGAAAAGTTTCATTTATCATATTACTATTTGTTAGCTGAATTGAACTGAAATTATATCCCTTTAGTAAATGATTGTCTAGGTTGAAACTGCACTTATTCACTTTGATATGGTATGTGGCATCATGGCATGGTAAACAGACCTTCTGGAAGTTGGTTGTAAAAAATACAGTTTTCAATCTCTAATTTTAATCCACATCTTAAAAGTTTAACTAATGAAGGGTTTCAACTTATTGGCTCTGCTATGTCTGCTTCATTTACATGCATGTATTTCCTATGTCAATATAGCGTTCAGTTGTTAGTTATAGTATTATTAGTGTAGTAGGTCCATACTGATCCTCAGATTTTAAACGACATTGTCAGTCACTCCTTCCTGACTTCACCAATCGTCTTACATAATTGACATAGGCCAATATGAAGAGCTACCATGACACTTGGCTACAGTAATGATTATAACCAATGTAATCTTTCATATTAATGGTCATATAGTGTTTCTCCATACATCTGCAGCAAATGATAAAATGTAGAATGGAAGAAGAGCGTGTCAGTCACAGCTCTTGACATTTTTAGGAAGTTTCCGACATTCACAGACAAGAAAACATAGAGGCAGTTTCAGAGAATTTATATAAGAACGGTGAATGCTCCAACAGGAAAACCTCCCTTTAAGTTAAAATTATTCCTGGGTTTAATAGACTATGGCTTGATGGGCGTGGTGTGAGGATCTGCCTATGATCAGTGAGCTGTTGTGATGGAGAGATGATGGTGATCTTTACTGATAGCATGTGCTTTGTACCAGGTTTGTTTGCTGAGTTGCTGAGGTAATTGATGGGCTATGGAATTGATGGGCATTCAGTAAGACAGCAAACCTGAATGGTGGGAACTTCGCTGTCGGTCAGGAAAGCACTCGATCATTTTGAAAAGGATTAAATTGTTGCCATTCTCGTGATATATTTAGAAAGCTGATAAATCTTCTATGTCATTTTTTTACAAAAATGAACTCTGTCTGAACATGTTACATCGTATTATTGCAGTTGGTGTAACATACATTGTTAAAAACAACATTACCGTAGCATAGCGTCAAAGTAATACTGACGATAATGACAATCCAATTCAAAGAACATATTGCTTAGCTTTTTAATTCATGTCAGCCTTATTCTTGTCTAATCAGTCAGAATATTGGCAGCTCTTTAAAGCACACACACCATAGGAATACTGGATGTAGACACATAGTCATCATCTCTTCAATCTCAATCCTGGAACGAATGCTTTTCATTGTAGAGTCAGTATTCTGATAACTGTGATCATTCTGGTAATCACATCTCGTGCTTGATGAAGTTATTGATTACCATGTACACACTAGCACCTTCATCCTTCTGGATTACTGCTGATGACAGGCAGCTGTATGGAGGTCTTGAGGTCAGAATTGGTTGAGGTCCATATTGGCCACCGCAATATTAGGGTGATGGTCAATATCACCTTGACCATGACATTGCAACAAGATATTAATGATGGCTTGATTAACTGCCTGGTTCGCTACCATGCCTTTCCAGGAATTGTTGGTACAAGAAATGAACCAATGGTGCCATTTGCCTAGTACTCTGGCTTCATCATTCCTGTGTGATGGTGCCATTGCCTAGTGATGTTCTCAGTATTCTGACTTCATCAATGCTGTGGCTATGGAAATTATAGACTTTGATCTCATCAAATCGACTGTGCCTCTTGTAGTTATTGAATTGGATATTATCATATAGCTATTGAAATTGAGACATAATACCATGACTATTGGATTTGGAATATAGTGGTATAGATATAAACTGTAAAGAGTATTGCCTGTTGGATATCTAAAATAGAAAAATAGTTAGTGTCTGTAGTATTGATACTAGAAATAGGATAATTATCCAATCAAATTGGCTACGTACACATTGACTGGGTTTAATAAATTGACATCAATCTGACATATTAGTGTAATGATATTTCTATCGGCTTCATCTATTTTTGGACGAGTGTCCTTATTTACAGATTGAGTTTGTGCTGAGTCAGTATAATACTTCTAAGAACACATACATCAAAGATATCAGTGCCCATTTAACAGCATGAGATCAGGAATAAATTAGTTATGAGAACATCAGGTGATTCAAATATGTTTTAACACAAGATCAGATTCTGAGG
Organism: Lepetodrilus schrolli; assembly: GCA_032361225.1. Lineage (NCBI taxonomy): Eukaryota > Metazoa > Mollusca > Gastropoda > Lepetellida > Lepetodrilidae > Lepetodrilus > Lepetodrilus schrolli. Next base: position 9,239 of record JAUTBT010005645.1, read on the forward strand.
TCATGAAACCTTTTTGAGTACTATTTCAAGCTCAACTTGCATTTTGCACTTAAACAAAAAAAACCTCATAATCTTGGTTCCTTTTTGTAGGAAGTTGTGACTATGTTGAATTAGTCTATATTCACTGTGTAAGACTACATCTGACTTAGCTGTAATCTTCACTATATATGACTATCTGACTTGGCCACAATCTCCTCTTGGTGTGTCAGGAAGAGTACCATGGCTTCTCCTAGCACCTCAGTCTTAGATCCTCCTCCTTCCTGGGAGTGATGAGTAGGGTCAGGTTGACATTGTGAGGTCACAGACTTCTTACTGGATGCTGGAATCTTTGGGATGAGGTGCTGAGGTTGGGAGTTATCTCCACCTTGCTGGAGTGTGGCACCATGACAACTTACCATCTTTGCTGCTGATATCGAGGTGTAGTCTTAGTGCAGCTCTAAGTAAATTTATAATAGCTGACTTGCAAGTGTGTTATATTCTTTATCTGACAATAATTAACCAAAAATGTTTGCAGAATTTAAATTAGGATTGCAGTATAATATCGATGGCAGCTGCAGGTGAATAGTGATCAAGAATCCATCTTTACTGAATCACATGTTAAAAATTTGCATATAAAAATAATTTGAGATGAAAATGCATATTCTACTCTAAAGAGATTATTTTTTAACACAATGATGATTTCAGCAGTACTTCTTATTGGCATATTAGTTACTGCAGACAAAATTGTAATGTCAAGAGACTTCTTGACATGGAACATGAATTTGTTTCTCACTACAGTTCTGAATAATGGTGCTGAAAATTGGAAGCTTCACATTGATCACACAATAATCATGGATATCAATAGTCTGTGTACCAGCAGAACTTACATCACTTCAATAATGATCAGAACCCAGGAACAAGACGACATACATTAGTGCCAGTGTTATCACTGCAATGCACATATGAATTTTACTGCAAGACTGACAGACATGCTTCAAATTTACGCGGAAACATTCATTAAATGCAATATTGCCATCACATGCGTGATTAATTCGGAAATAAGGTCTACAGTAAATTTGTACTGAAGTAGTTTCGACTCTGACTGGTGTGGGAAGTGAAGTGAAGACCGTGTAATGGACCAATGTAAATTAATTCGGGGATTATCCACCATATGGAAAAATAGGGCATGTATGTAATGACATTCTTCATCATTTAGTAGATAAATTGTGTCAGATCCTAGAAATACTGCTCCTGGTTCCACTATGTGGGCCACTACTGCTGGAAGGAGAGCAGTAATTCGTCTCAATCAACTCAACGTGAACTTGATCAATGACCAGTAATTGTATCAAACTGTCTGACAATTTGGAGCATACGAAGAAATTCCCTGTGCCAGCTTTTCGTTTATCAAAATGTTCTCGGGGCACATTTCCACAAATTGTTAATTGTATTGACAGACTTCTAAATGAAGCTTTCTTGTATTAAATCATTGAGGGATCAATGACCCAAGTGGCCACTGACCTACTCCTGTGGTACAAGACAGTTGAAGTCTCACAGTGGTCGTAGCCTAGATGTTTATAGCAAGAAATGTGCAACACATGTGGTCTTAGAATCTTTACTATCTTTGGCATTGAAACATTTCGTCTGCAGACATATTATCACTAGAAAGCAAAAAATACTTTTACAATCATGACTTACATCATGTCTAGACATTAAGAAGCTTGTACAACATGAAGCAGGGTTTGCTATATTTAATTTTGTCAAAAGTACTTCTTCTGGCAAGAAAAATAACTTCAATGGTTCTGATATTGATCTGTCAAACATTTATGGAAGAGATTAATCCATCAGGTTCAATATGTCAAGAACTGCCTTTATGTAGTTTTTCTTCCTAAGAATACTGGAAGCAGAAATGATCTCTGTATGATCTGTATGTGAGCTTGGCAGGCAAAGTTAAGCTATCATGTGTTTTCTGTCTGCCATTGTCAACTGGGTTAAATCTGGGAATCCGTCTGACTGAAAGACATAAAGTAGACATGCTTCATACAACACTGCAGACTTGATGCAATCTGAGCAGTGAAGTAGATGTAATGTATAGAGACATTGTTCAGACAGAATCAATAGGAGGTGCTTGTATTTGGGATATTTATTTCTCTTGTCTGTCCTTCACTTCCATGCACTGCTAAATTTTTTTGAAGTGGTGAACTTGCCTCCTTATTTGTTTTGTGTTTTGTGTGTTCCTTTCAATGTTGAGACTTGTTGTGTGACATTTTGCCACTTGTATGTAAATGTATTAAGTATGTTATGATTCAATCATAAGATATTTTTTAGTTATTTTCATAGTGGTGTTATGAAACAGGAATATCAATGTAATATGAATGTTTTGCTTCAACTAGTCATAATGTATAAGGCTTTTTGTATACCATGGCTGTCTATGATCTCTGTTTAAGGTGAAATAGGAGTCTTGTTTTAACATGTCTTGATTATAATATTCTATTTAGAATGTCTAAGAACTAATTCATCTTTGTGAATTTGGCCCATAGTTTCCAATAAACTCAATGTTTCAGAACCCAGTACCCATTCTTTGTACAAATATTGGTCAACTCAATTCACACACATCCCGGTGAGAGTATTGTTGTTCCTGGTTTGTCACGTTCCTCCTGATACTGGTTCCAAGTCACGTTCCTGCCATCTTATTGAATTCAGCTTTCCCAGTAACATCCATATTGTCTTAGATTAACGTCAATTCAAATTTACATTGATATAAATCTAGCACAGTGCACATATGGAACATTTTGGAAAATAATCTGTGTGTGTTTGTTTGCATGAGTAATGTAAGACATTTATAAATAATTTAAAAAAATTTAAATAATGTTATGTTTGATTCACTACTTTCAGGAAGAGAATGAACGAGTTGATAATACTGGTTATAGGAGGGGGTAGTGTTGGGCTTGGGGGTGGAGGTGGAGGTGGAGGTGGAAGTGAGCTGGTGTGTAGGTGGGTTGGAGGTGGGTTAGGGGTGGGGGTGGCTTAACGGTGGGGGTGAGGGTGGTGGGGTGGGGTGGTTTTGGAAGGAAGTAAACAGAATAATTGTGAGCATCAGCTAAGATAGTTTGGAGTATAAATTGTATGTTCCAAGTATCATCAAGTCTAATTTGTATTATTATTACTGGATGCCCGTATTTTAAACATAAGGTTCCTGTCGACTGTGGTTCATTTTGCCCAGTTTACTGCTGGTTTATATCTTTATGTTCCATGTCATTCTTTATAAACCTTGTTGGAAAAAAAAACTAGCCAAAGAAATCTTGATGCACAAGTTAAGTAATTACTATTATGGCACTGTAGCAATTTTCGAGCTACAATCAGCCATACAGAGTCAGACGTACATTGAAATCATGTGTATGCATTGCTGCATGGGATTGCCTTCGATTTTCAATTACACCTTGATCCCAATTGAATGGACTGTGTCACTTTAAGTCTTGCCCACACTTCACAGTGGGCAGCTAGGCTAATGATGTTGCAATTTCCAGCTATTAACTGGTTACACTAACCTAGCGACTGCCTGATGTGAGGGGAAATCATCCGTATTACTGGGACACCACATTCATAGCATTCCAGGCCTGGCTGAAGAGCTTGGTTATGTTATTTGATACTCTCTTTAAGTACCGCTAATGATATGTTATCAATGCAAGAAAACCTAAGATTTCTTAGAGCCATATGTGAAGAATTAAATAATGGCGACACCAGTATGGTCAGGAAAAATAATTGTTCAACTTACATAAATGAGACCCATATCACTTTTAAGTCTTATGATATCATCTTCTGCATGTAGCGATTGAAAACACTCAGTAAATCAACTTGAATGTAGTAGGTGATCAAAAGAAGGTGGACCAACTAGAATGTAACAGTTAATCATATATGTTCGACTAATTTCCTTGCTGAATAATGTTATACAATTATTATACAATTAATTATACAAACATGATACAATCAATGTTATACAATACATAGGCAATTATATAGTATGCACAATAGGAACTATTTTTTTCCTCGAAACTTGATACTTTAAATTATATGTAATTGGACATCCTTATTCCTGAATTCCATACAAGGAGGGACCAGTCTGCCAAAATCAGCTAAGCGACTGGAAGGCGACTGTCAAAGAAGTAAACCCCATCACTGCCATCTATACATGTATGGAATTCAGGAATATATATATATACTTGTTTTTCTTAATATGTTGTCCAAATACCTTTTGGTTGACATTTTAAATGGCCAATTTCACAGACAAACAAAACATACTAAAGCAAGTACTGGTGTCACGGTTGTTCTACAGTGTATGTCAGGCCATTACTTTCTAAACATAGGTCCACAGAAACTTTAAATGTCATGAAAGAAAGCCATATGAATTTTTTTATTGCATGATGTAACTGATATTCTACTAGCATCTGTGTCTGCTGTAGATCCTCTGCATTCCTCACTAGGGAGGGGAGATGGGGGGGGGGGGATCCAGAAGGTGAGGGAAGGGGGAGGTGTTTATTCTGGTTGACTTGCTCCATCCTGAGCAACTTTCTCAGATATTTCCACTTCTACGAGTGATAGATAAGATAATTTCCCAGAAAAAATTATTGCTATTTTCAATGTCTCTTTCTAATTGGATTACCAGATTTAAATAATTTTTATAGATCTGGTATTATGTTTGCGTGTTGACACTGTACTGTTCTGCTCACATAGGTTCAAATGGGTGAAGATTCCCACAGAGCCATTAAACTCCATAATCACTCTCTCTCGCTTACTACTCACATATAAATAAAAGCATCTGCAAAAAGGATATGACCACCTACCTTGTACGTGATGGCATATGTATATATAAAATCAAAGCTAATGTTTCATAGATTCTAACAAGTTTTTAAATTATTTTATCATTATATCTTATGTATATTGTTTCACATATATATCTTTCATCATGTTAATGTCCTTGGCAGTCAGATTGTGTCATAAGGAGTCATAAGTTCTGCGTATTTCCTTATCATAGGATCTCTGTAAGATGTTTTTGTTACCACGAAACTGTCCAATAACTAATGTTACGAATGTGTTGATCTGGCCTAATTGTGGCAGGTACTGTATGTGCATTCAGGTTAGACATTCAACCCATCTGGACACTGTGGATAGATAGAAGTCTGTAAACATCCAATATGGCCACCATCTGTTGGTACTGTTCTTGTAGACCCCTGACAGAGCAGTGTTGTAGCTGCTGTAGATCTTCCTGTGGACTGCTGGCACAGAGATGGTGTACAAGAGCTGGTGATATACACCTATATCTACCAGTGCCAGACAGACCCGAGACAAGTCTTGATGGAACCTGACACAGCCTCAGAGTAGACATGGTATACTTCCCTCACATTCCTTACATAACTTATTTTCACAACACTGCTTCTCTCCCCTTGATGAGATATATAACTATTCTGAATGACGAATAAAGCTTTTTTTTCCACAGAAATGACATCTACGTATTCTCTGCGTTTAATGAATATTTATTTATTCCTTCCAGTTTCCAAGTTAATATCTTGTTGTATACATGTCGACTGAAATGATTGATGTGAAAACACTGATGTCAGGTGATTAAAGTAATACCTCTCAGAGTGGTTTCTTTATAAATATATTACCAACTATTTTTAGTGTTATGTTAATTATTCCTATATTAATAAACATAAACACATCCACACAGTGTTAGATCACAGGATCCACCGACTCCATTGCTTCTTGTCCAAATAAACACATTTTCTTTTCAATGTTTGGATAAGATACATATCGTTCATACTGTAAAGTGATTTCTTAAAGCATAATAGACATTACTTTGAATGAATATGTGTGCAATTACTAGTTTTATGTGTGTATTTCTCCAACTGGCTGCTGCATACATCTTTCTGTTTTGAGTATTTATTGCTTGCATCGACATCCATCATGTTTCTATAATAATAATACATCTGCTTTTGCTATCCCAATGTAATTGAACATGATTTGATATACTTATACATGCACCAATGTTCATAGATACATGTACCCATCACTAGATATGTACCCCGTCGATTCGTAGAAACAATGCTAGATGTACCGTATAATATGTAAATATTTAGAACTACTAGCACCCATAAGATATGTACTTTGAATAGTCTGTAGATACATGACGCCAATTCTACTACAACTACGGTAGTTGGAATACCAGCAAAGGAATACGGAATATACAGCTTTCAAATAGTCATTCCACAGAAGTTCAGAGCAAGAAGTGTCTATTGTGGTAAAGACTGGAGACTGTTTTATTTCCTGGCAAATTCCTTCCTGTGTGAGGTAGGTTATGGGACGCCCCATATAGTGCCGTTACCATGGATACGGACAAATGCAGAAATCATCAAGTTGATTTTGAGGAGTGTGTTGGAAGATGAGCGAGGAATCTTGTTCCTCCTAACCCCTGGTGGCTGGGTCTTATATCGAGGGAGATATACACTGTATATGTTTATAAGATTTTCTGGTTAGTCAACTAAATGCCATTTCAATATTAGCTATGTGAAAACAAATACAAATTGACTTCTACAAAATACAAGTTAGGGGTTCCAAGCAGTGAGCTCATAGAGGCGCAATCTTTGGTGTAATGGTATTGTTCCACCTAATTATACAGAGAGGTAAACACAATATATCGTAGTGATATCCTAGCATAACTTTGGTATAAATATTTACATTTACCTTGACCTGTCTGATATCTAGCTGTCTACTGACATACACATAATTATATATTGATAAGTAAGTGTCAGACAATACAAGACTTCATTCTTGACGATTTGGGAAGTTTTGGGATTCTCTTTCACTCTTCAGCTGCCATGTTAATTAGTTAGAATTGAACACCTCCACTATACCTATGTACACATAGACAGACCAACAAACAGTCAGACAGACAGACAGACAGACAGACAGACAAACATTCTGCTGCTGTAGCATATATACATGTTTTTGTCCACTACTAGCCAGGCAACGATATCAGCAGAACTTGATTGGCAAGAGAGTGAGTGAGTGAGTGAGAGAATGAGTTAGCTGGGTAGCCTCCGAAGGGCATCAGAGTTCAGAAGGTGTGTACATCAGAGATAAGCCTAGAGAAGTATGCACTACTCCAGAAACTGTGCACACAGACCTGTGGAGAAGTAAATAATTAGATCAATTAGCATTGACGAGGTGTGCAGAGAGGTGTGCAGTGAGGTGTGCAGCGAGGTGTGCAGCGAGGATAGAAGACTTGAACAGCAACAATTGTGTTACACAATATAGCCATACTCTTAATAATAGCCATATGCACTGTAAATAATAATAATTTTTTTTAACAAGGAAAAACGTTATGGGGTTTTGTTAAAGTTAGCTTTAAATTCAGTGTGAATATCTATTTGTGCATTACCTAGCAACCACCCAACCACCCAATGGCTAATGCCACTCTGTACTACATAAACACTTACTGAGATAATCTCCAACCACTGTACCACATTGATCTCAGTGGTTCTGTTGGGGGAGAGAAAAACAAGAAGAAAGATAGTATTTAACCAACTCACTATGATGTGTTATGGAAATCTTATTTAGTAACTAGAACTTGCCAGTTACAATATTATCCACTCGTTGAAGATAATCTTTAGTTATTCTCTTTATGATGGAGTACCCTGAATTGTCAAAGAGATAAGACACATTTGTGTTGCCATGACATTAATAGTGTGCATCATGAGTGGTTCATAGTAACCATGTTCCTTAAATAGTAACTACCACAATGTGGCACTTGTGTCTTGATAGGTTGCAGTATTAAAGTATGTGATGGACTGGGAAAGTACCTTTAAAGTAGATGTTCTCTCAGACTTACAGATGTGGTTTCATTGAGGGAATATGACAGTCTATCTTTGTGATATGAGGAGTTCTCATGTAGCGATGTATTTCAGTTATCTCCCATGTTGAGGGCAGGAAATATTCCCCTCTGACAGAAAGTCATACAGGAAGTGGGTGATATCTGCATTATTACTGATGTAGCTGATCTAGCTGTGGTATCCTGATAAGGAAAGCAACTATCAACTACTGCTATGAAGTTGCATCACCAAACCAGTGGTTGTCAATGCTTATCTCGTTTATACTCCGATGTAATTATATGAATCTAGTATGGGAGGTATGAAAAATATTTGCACATAATCTATTCATTAATGTATGTTGGAGAACAATTAAATAAATTGTTCATGGCTTATGAGTAATATAAATTATAGTTTTCACTCCAAACTTTGGACTATTGTATAACCCTCCAAAATTAATTTCTTTTATAACTTTCTCCAAACTTCCAATTTTATTGCATTTGATTATGTTCATATCCAGTTGTCAATTCATCCAAGTGTTTAAGAGATGTGTCTTTATCTGTACATATTCCTTGTTTAACTTCTGGACAATGAGTCTGAGGTAGTGTTGTGTCTGTTACAGATTGATACACTACATGAGTTACTGTCTGAGGTAGTGTTGTGTCTGTTAGTGTCTGTTACAGGTTGATACACTACATGAGTTACTGTCTGAGGTAGTGTTGTGTATGTTACAGGTTGATACACTACATGAGTTACTGTCTGAGGTAGTGTTGTGTCTGTTATAGGTTGATACACTACATGAGTTACTGTCTGATGTAGTGTTGTGTCTGTTACAGGTTGATACACTACATGAGTTACTGTCTGAGGTAGTGTTGCATCTGTTACAGGTTGATACACCACATGAGTTACTGTCTGAGGTAGTGTTGTGTTTGTTATTGTTTGATACACTACATGAGTTACTGTCTGAGGCAGTGTTGCGTCTGTTACAGGTTGATACACCACATGAGTTACTGTCTGATGTAGTGTTGCATCTGTTACAGGTTGATACACTACATGAGTTACTGTCTGAGGTAGTGTTGCATCTGTTACAGGTTGATACACTACATGAGTTACTGTCTGAGGTAGTGTTGTGTCCGTTGAGGTAGTGTTGTGTCTGCTGAAGGTTTCTAGAATGACTGAACAGTTTCTGATGTATCTGATGTAGTGTCTGATGTAGTCTTTTGTCTGTTGCAGGTTGCTATGAACCACTGAACACTTTCTGAGCTAGTGTCTGATGTAGTGTTTTGTCTGTTGCAGGTTGCTAGGAACCAGGGGACAAGTGCTGGGGGCGGGGTCATTTGGCTGCAGTGTCCAGAGCCTGACCACTGCCACTGCTACAACATCAAGCAAACTCTGGGGTGCTGCATGTGCACATACATCTTCCTCATCATGTAAGTATGTCATCTGTCATCCGTGTCATCTGTCTCATCTGTCTCCCATGCAATTATGAGTCGGCACCAATACTGTAATAATGAAATATTTGGGAGGGTTTACATACCACAACCATTTATTGGTCACATTTGATGTCCAATTGTTGATAGACCTTGACAACTATACCATGGGAACTTTAAAATAAAAATAATGCCACATTTGAACAAATTTGAAGTTAAAACTTTAAAAAGAGATACAAGGCCTTGAAATGAGATAAAAAGGCCTTCATAATACAAGATGGCTATACTGACCTGTCAAATAACTAGATTCTATTCTGAGTAATCAACTGGTAATGACAGTCAAGTGTCCAACACATTACCGGTGATTTCTCCTTGAAGTGTTGTATTTTAGTATGTATACTCTTGAAATGAGGTTGAGATTTTGTCTGCTCGCCAAGTCAAGTTATGAACCTGCTGTGAGCCCATGTGTCTAGAATGCATCATCTGATGGTAGGTGGTTGTAGAAATGCTGAAGTCGGCAGTTTGAAGCTGTAATTGACGCACATCTGTTTACAGTGATTACTGTCATGGCGTCATGTTCTCGTACACCTATGTGTTAGGTCAGGTGTTAATAAGAACAAACTGGTGTTTAATCTTGTGTGTCTTTCCACTAGGTGTATATGAAGAATAAAAGTGGTAGTATTTTGACAATTAATATCACTTTAAGCCTGGTCCTACAATGTCCATTACATACCCTTCTCAAATCCCTCAGGAGTATCTCATTCAAGTTTCAATATGCAAAATAAATAAGTAAATGGTATCCATAACCAGCTTACTTTTGGAAATTTAATTTAGCTTCATTGCCTGGTTGGTTTGAATCCATGAACCCATTGTATCATAGTAATAAGAACAAAGTATGGGTAGGATACGTAGAATTATTGTTATTGTTAGTATGTCTGAATCACCATAGTAACCAGTAACCTGTGACCTGAATTGACCCCTATGGCCTTCCCCTCATACCTGTTCTGACTTATTTGTAATAGGGATTTTACCATCTCACTACACACAAGGCTGTCTTTAATAAATTGTATCAGAAATATTGGGATAATTTAATATTTTATAGGGTTATCATGGTTATTAATTAAAACTAGTTATTAGGATCCTCATGGGTAAAATATATTTTCAAGTTTCAATCATTTACAACTATCATGAATCAATTCTTCAAATTCAAATAAATCCTCAAATTTGGACATCTCCCTTTTACAGTAAGAGCATCCACACTGATTCCCTGTTTTCACCATTACTGATATATGTAGAGACTATAGGCACCGAGTACATTTGGTAGACCAATCTGAGAGATTCTTTCAGTTTCAGAGTGGAACCACACTAAGCTGAGTTGAGGTAGATTCATTAGTTCCTATCTCAGGTCTAAATGAACTGCCATCGATCTACTTCAGGAGATATATCTTACTCTCCAATGAATTACTGAAACAAAGCAGTCTTTGATTTGAAGATTTTTGTTGCTGTTTCCTAGGACAATAAATATTATATTATTTAAGTTTTAACCTTTGACCTCATGTGGGCAACATTTGATGCCTTACAGTGTCAATATGATTAATCTAGTAGGAAGTTGGAGAAAAATAGTTTTAAAATAACAAAGTTCTTATAATATTACTTTTGTAGTAAAGAAAATTAAAATAGTCAACAATACTTGTATATGTTTATTTAATTAGAGCCAGTTGTGATATTAGTTTTAACCTTTCAATAATCTAGTGAATATCTCAATTATTTAAAAAAAAAAAGATAAGCTTGTTTCATTTTAGTCGAAAAATATGTATGTATGTTGTCTACCAGATGTCAGTTTAAATGGGCTTGACACATGTGGGCATGTCAGACATGCTCTGTTATAATGAAGTGATCAACACTTCCTGTACAGATCTCCATGCCACAATCCCAGCCAGACCAACAGTAGACTGAAGTAGCTATAGTAAATATTCAACTCAAAATACTGACAGCTCTTGTTACAAACCACACTAGAGAATAATAAACACAACTTCCATCCAAGAAATTCAAGACTCGCAGATTGTGTCCAAAATGTGTATCATATATCCCGAGACTGATCTCATCATGGTTTCAACATACTAATTGTAATATGTCATTATGAAACCAGCATGGATGCTAGGTTTGTGACCTCTAAGGTCAAGTGTGTGTCAAAAGATAGACATGATTGGATAAACAGTAACTTAGGTAATCATGTAACCTAATTTTGGTAATATATGAGATTTAAGAAATTATAGGGGAAAAGGAAATCGAAAATGAAGCATTAGGAAATACATTAAGTATATGAAAGAAAATAATAAAACTTTGTGAAATTTGTAAGGAATGTTATGCCATTATCATCAGTAAGCAGTCTATTCAAATATACATCCACCCAAACCAACAGAAAAAAAGCTTATGTGTTCCAACAAAGCAAAACAAAACCCACTAACAACAACAAAAAATAACTTTCCTAAACATACCCAAATATACCTAAATCTGCCCACGCACACCAACACACACCCACGCACACCCACACCCAAATACACCCACCCAGTCACTATTACTAGTCATCTAGTCCCATCCCACATTAATACTTAAAATAATTCTTCCCGGAGAAAGTAAATACATATATACCTACATGTACACACTGTATTAGTCACTTCTTGTAATTCTCACAGTTTCTCATCACCAGCTGATTAAAATTATGGTAACTTGACAAGCATGAGCTTTGATTCTGATATGACCCCCAACTGATTCCCATCACATCACCTCCCGGGTGTGCAGGTCCCCAGTACTGCCGGCTGATTCATGGTTCATGCCCTCATTACTACACTTGGGTTGACCCAGGTGAGCTGACGATGTGTCCAGGTATATCAGCACATTGTTGTGTACATGTACATAGTGTATTATATGAGGAAGGAAGCACAACAATAGGCTCAACAATAAGGGCAACAATAATGAAAACCAGATCTGTCCCCTCCCGTCATATCGTAAATGTATCCATCGATGAACTCCTACCTGCATACCTGCATTGGTTAGATATTCTTATCACCTATGTGTTCTGTGTCAATGGTTGACAATTTATTGAACACTATTTCCTGGATCTAATCTGTGTTTCAAGTCTCTAATCAGTTGTATTCAAAATACATGTATGGTCAGGTAGGTAGAATAAACTCTCTATCTAATGTAATGATTATATTAAATGTGAGGAGTGGGGATTGTTAAGCTATATCAAAAGATTAACCAAGATTGTGATAAAGATAAAAGTAAATACAGTGAACTATGATTTATCTGTGCATTACAATATTAATGTTATATGCTTGTCTTATACATGTTTGCTAATATTCCCAAATTTTAAAAATGAGTTATGGTTACAGTAGTCAAGTTAATGAAATACAGTTTTTCATTAAACATGTTAAAGTCTTTGAATATGAAAGGTGTGTTTACATATCTATGTCATGTAGGAAGATAGAACTGTTGATGCATACACGTCATTTATATTTGGTTGTGTATCTTATACTTTTTAAAGAATATTGATATTTTAACCAGTCTTTGAATATAACACAATACATGAAAGTAACACAAATCTTCATATATATATTTGATTTGCAAATGAACTTCTATTGCTTAAACTGAATATCATTAAAAAGTAAGTAAGGAAGAACATTTTACTTTCAATAGGATTTCATTTGAAGTCAAGAGGTAAGCTGATGATGCAATATTCCTACATGATGTCATGACAATGTTATGACATCACAATAGGTAATGATGACAATAAGTAATGGTAAAACAGTCACTGCTGAAAACATGTAGATCTAGTAGAAATTACACTTGTAATGTCAGTATGTGATAGCCAGTGGATGCCAGGCCCACAGGTTATAAAACATCTTTTGAGTATGATTTCATGCTCAGCTCAGATTTTGCATTGGAAGGTGAGCACAAAATATAAATTCAGCATAAAATCTTACTCAAAAATTTTCAGTAAGCTCAGGACCAGGGTCCAGTTGCACAACACTCTTGTAGCACTACAGTAGTTGTAAGTCCAATTGTAAAGTTTTTCTATAATTGAAATTGGGTTGCATGAAGCTCTTGTAGGCTATCTGAATAAGACAGTCCTATAACTATTGTAATGGCAATTGTAAGTCCCTACAACTATTGTAGCCTACAAGAGTGTCGTGGAACTGGACCCAGTAGTTTGTGTGAGACATGAATGTAGCAAGTGTCTTGTATGTTTCAGACAGAGGCAAGCAGTACCTAGTAGATGGAACAGGAGTCAGTTTACAAGAAAAACAATGAAGAATTGATTGTAGACATCAAACACACAGAGCGACAAGTTCTACCGACTGTCACACTTGAGCGTCGGAAACTTACCATGACCAAACCCCCTGCGACGGTCCCCTGTATAGTATCCCTCACTGAGGACATAACTATTGAACCTACCACTGCAACAACAAGAGAAGCAACAGAAACAACAACAACAACTACTACTTTGACAACAGTATCGACAACAACATCGACAACTGTGGGTGGAAGCAGTGGTCCACTGGGAGAGGAATATGAAGAAACAACAGAAACAAGAACAACAGCAACAACAGCAACAGAAAAAACATCTACACCTAACCAGGGTGTGCCCCAAACAAATGGACATACAGAGGAATTACAGGAAACAGATAAGTCTATTTGCAGACTTACGGTGCAGTTTGCGGAGCTGCCAGCAAAACGATCAAGCAACGTAATGGAATTTTTGGAAGAACAAGAGAAATCACTTCAAGAACAGTTCACAAAGTCTCTGCCGACGAAAGTGCGGAAGACACGGTCCCCGAGTCCCAGCACACTGCGGCAGAGCGTGGGTCTGGATCACCTCGACAACCTGGTTCGCCTCATGGAGCAGCTAGCACAACTCCGGGATGAGAACTCGCATCTCAAGAAGAAGTGTGCCTATCTGGAAAGCACCAAGCATCTGCTCCAGGCGAAGACATCAGAAGAATATCCCGTCGGATACCGGTCCCTGCCAGGAAAGTCGAAGCCGAAACTGCGGAAATCAAACACTGATCCAGACTCAAAGGAAGGAGGACACAGATCCAGACCCAGACTTCCGAGTGCTGAAGATGCTATAAGTATTGATTATGGTGAATCGTCATCAGACCAAAGTCCAAAAAGACCCAAACCTGTGGCACTTAAAAAGAGAAGTTTTTCAACTGGGTCTTTAGATATTTCATCAGAGATCTTGGATGAAACACGAGATCAACATGGTCGTCGGAAAGGAGGCCTGACCAAATCCAAAAGTAGCAAAGACTCTAAAGGACTTTTTTCAAAGTCATCAAAATCCAAATCTTCAAAAAGCTCAAAATGGGCAAGGGTGAAGAAAGTATTAACAGGGCAGAAACTATACGAAGATTTAGGTTTTACAAAAATTAAGTTTGGTAAAGGACACATGCGCTACCATTCTGTGGGATCACCTCAGGAACTCAGTCCTCCAACTCCGAGGGTTCTGGATGGGCGATCCTTGGACTCGGGGGTCAGTAGCAGTCTGGACGCAGATGGACATCCGCGGACATCCACGTCCTCTGCTGAGCCCCCGAGTCCAAGCAAGTCCCCGAACCAGACTGAGGACCAGGAGCTGGACCTGACCTCGGATGTGTGGATGGGTCCGCCGGAATGGCAGGAACTTCACGAGGACAGGAAAGAAAGTGGAACGTCATCCATGAGCGAGGAGGTGAAGACCATCATCGAACTGAAGAACGTCCAGGAAGGGGAGAAGTTTCTAAAAGTTCAGCCCCTACCCCGACGTCAGTCGAGCCCCACTCTCAGTGACAGCCATGACGACGAGCTTGAAGCCGAGGCTGCCATGCTTCACCGGTCGTCCAGCTACAAGGGCACAGAGTCGGACTCCACCTTGAAGGACGACGACGCTTCCACTACTAAATCTAGTGAACGTGATTCTAAAAAGATGCATAAAACACCCTGGGGAAGGGTGAAAGACATGATTCATACACGCAAAGATAGTCTAAAGAAGAAGAAGAAAGGAGATTTGGACACGAGTGAGTGTTCTGAAGCAGATGTGGAGGCGTTTGAGGAGCACCTGCGGAGCGACCAGTTTGGAGAGGGAGTGATGAGTCGGTCGACCCCACGGACGTCCCCTATAGCCATCAGACAGCACAGCTCCAAGAGCTTTAGTGAATCCCCACCCACCCAGTCCGTGGGGAAGACCTCACCCACCCGACCCTCTATGCCCTGCCCAGGACCCACAGACATGGCCACTCTGCTGGGTGAGTAGCATAGCATAACAGTATAGCATAGATAGCATAGGATAATTATCATGTCATAGATTGTATAGCACATAAAGCTTAGCATATTATAGCATAGCATAGCAAAGCATACCATAGCTAGCATAAGAATAACAGATAACATAGCATTGCATAGAAAAGCATATTATAGCATAGCTATTAGTACAGAATAGCATATTATAGCATAATTATTAGCATATTATAGATAGTATATTGTAGATATCACAATATATATATAGATATATATATATATATATATATATAGCATAGACAAAGATACCATAGCATAGATAGTGTAGCATAGATAACATGTCATAGATGGTATTGTTAGCACAGCATAAATAACATAGGTTATAATGACATCATATGGTAGATGATATAGCATCAATATATATACAGTGGGTGGGTGGTAGTGCAGTGGTAAAACGGACTTCGGAGCCAATGGTTCCAGGTTCAAATCCCGCCCCGGGAGCCTGGCATCAATGTTTGCGAAGGTTACCTTTCTGAAGCAATATTGACATGATGCGCTGTCTGTAAAGTGGCAATGCAGTTATCATCCACTTGTCAGTACCAGCCAGTGCTTGCAGGTTTACTGCAACATTTAGCACTACGGATGTTGCAGGTTTCCTCCTACCCTAAACTGACAAGCCATGATATAAGCCAAGAATAATTGAAAGCGGCTCTAAACCCCAATGAAAAAAATCAATATAAAAAAGCATCTATGCATATAGCATAGGGTAGCTGTTATATATATATGATAGATGGCATAGCATAGATAGTGGTGATAGCATAGTATGTATAACAGATCACAACTATCTTCCATGAGTAATAAGCATCTGTACATTAATATGGCATAGCAGAAGATCAAACTAATTAAATATGACATTGATATACAAACAAAACCGCTTTGAACAAAATCTGTAATAGACACTGGTAGTCAATGTATGGTATGTTCTCCTTTGAGTACAAGAATATGGAATAGCATGTTGGGTCGGGGACTCTTCTCTGCTAGTAAACTAATTCTTGAGTAATATAACATACATTTTTGTTGATAAATAATATAAAAATGGGTTGTTTTTGGCTTGCAAACTGAAACTACTGTACTATCAATATCCTTGCTGTATTTCTAAATGTCCTGTAGCACTATCCTTGCCTTGCATGGAGAAAAGGTCTTTACAAATCTGAGATTGTGTCATGAATACTTCAGCTGCACTCTTCATTCCTGGAAGTCCATAATCTAGAAAAACTTCAGATCATGCCTGATGAACGGTATTTATGGAAAGTATCAGATGAAAGCTGTTTGTTTTCCTACCTCTGAAGTACCCTTCAACTAAGCGTTGGCCTGCACTATTGAATCAGACCATTCACGTAAACAGTAAGGAAGAGAATAATCTTTAAACATACACTTCCCAGATTTATCAGGCTGCATGAACTCAGATCTCAGTGAAGCTAAACGGAGCTCAGAATAGAGTGTATTGGATCAATTCCTGTGGAACATGTGCTTAGAAAATGAGTGATAATCAGCGACTGGTAGGATTCTTCACATTCTGCTCTGAATCCTTCTTGGAATATGAAGACATCTACTGGCAGTACAGAACAACAAGGAACAATAAGGAACATCGACATTAACAAAGAACAATAAGGAACCTCAACATTAACAAGGAACAATAAGGAATATCAACATTAACAAAGAACAATAAGGAACATCGACATTAACAAGGAACAATAAGGAACATCGACATTAACAAGGAACAATAAGGAATATCGACATTAAAAAAGAACAATAAGGAACATCGACATTAACAAAGAACAATAAGGAACATCA
>JAUTBT010005656.1:0-26636 GCA_032361225.1 Lepetodrilus schrolli
CAAATTTGTTTTGGCATGTTTCATGCTGCATTTGATTTTTAGCCCATTCATATTGTATAGTTAATTAATTCATCGTCGTGTATGGGTGAAAGATTCCCGCTATGACGTAAAACAGTAATTCACTCACTCACTCACTCACTCACGTACTTGAACTTAAGTATGAGAATCTTCCGCAGAATTTGAGGCACTCATTTACCTGGCCATGGCTTGTGGGCTTGTGGGCTCTGTCCTGGCTGTTTCAGCTGAAAACACAATTTCCCATTCTCATCCCTGAATCCTCATGATAAACAATTGTCGCAATATATATTTAATGTTTACCAGAGAAAGGTACAGTTTGGTGATGTGTAATTTATTGTTTCAGCGTTTTGGAAGAGTCTGCTCAGGAAGCCCTATCTCGTTCAGAAGTGGTAAGTTGTTTGTGTGTTTGAATAGGTGTGATTCCATATAGGTTAGACTTTCGTACCATGTACACAAATACAGTATTGTGCTAGTTGGAAAGGCTGCTGGCCCAAAGGACTAGCAATAACAATGAAACTGTCTGGGACCAATGGACCGACGTATTTTCAAACAATGGCCGAGTGTGTTAATAATGTTAGTGACGTTACATAGGCAATGTATCGTCATCTTTGTATTTTAGTCCACTCTGGCAACGAGCAAACCGCAGATTGCAGAGATGAGCATCAGCGAGGACAAGTCGACCAGATTAAAGGCTGCTTTCATCAACTCTCTCAACGGAAATCTGGTATGTAGGAAAGTCCTCAATGCTACAGTGGATTGACTAATCGGCAATAATAATGATTATATTGCACCACATCCATGCTTTAAATAATGCTCAAAGCACTACATTATTACCCCTGTCAATGGATAATGTTTTCCTTCCCAAGTTGCCAATCAAGGAGCTAGAAGGTTGTCATTCACGTGCTCATTTCGTCCTTCCGGGTACCCAATCTCTGCTGTATGAAGTGAAGTGTATGAACATTCAGTGCTACAGCTTTTCTCCTGCCCTAAACTGACAAGCCATGATATAAGTGAAAGAATCTTGAAATTGGATCTAAACCCCAATTTAAATAAAAACAAAGAACAAAAACCCACTCAATTGTGACAAATGGAGACATTCCATGCTATAACACAATGAAACACTGACAGTATTCCTTTTAATTTTACCCTGGTGCAGTCAGAAGCACAGAGGATCGTGAGCGAGCTGTTTCCGGGCGCCATGACAGAAGGCGCCGACACACAGACGACCGAGCTGGACAAACTGGTGACGGTGCTGAGTCGAGAGTTGATAGATGACTACCCGACTTCCGACCCCCGATGGGCAGAGAGCGTCCGGAGTGGTCAGTCTTTGTTGATGTGTTAAAGCTATATTCTTACTCAACTTTCTTTAATTATGAATGGCGTTTGATGTGTTAACACTATATTCCCACACCATTTTTCATTTTTTTTATGAATGGCATTTGATGAGTTACAGCACACAACCCTTTTTTTTCGTCAATGGTCATTGATGTGTTAAAGCTATATTCTTACACGACTATTTTTATATGAATAGTCACAGGTATGTGAAAAGCATACAATCACAGAATAAGTTGTCATTTTGGACCAAATTGGAGTTAAAAATGCAAAGTACATGCACTTAGCATACATTTAATCGTTTTTGTACCTGCAAATATCTTTTCACTATTGTAGGATAGGTAAAATTCTATTGCAGTTTACATTTCTGGTAAAACCCGAATAATGTACCGTAATATCTCAATTTCCTGTAGTGTAATAGGGGGATACCTATACTAATTGAACATGGTCAAAATAACCTTTCTCGACCACTGGTAACATACATATTAAAAAATAACAAAATATGAAAATATTGAAAACCAGTGGGATATGTGGAAAATGTAGCTGGTTACCCAATATACTTGTGTAGACACATTAAATGTATACACATCCATGTAAAAATATGTTTGACCATGAAATATGTAAACAAACCCGTGATTGTATGCCTTTAACTGTCATTTCAATATTTAGTGCATGAGGCAGTTCCGGCACGGGTATTCCAGATCATACGCTCCTTACTCACAATAATGCAGATGAAGTCTCCGCTGTTGTTGCAAGACTTTATGTAATGTATTAAATCTATAAATAACAAGTCTAGAAACAACCCTTCATCTACATTATTGTGAGTGAGAGTGTGATCCGGAATACCCGTGATCCGGAACTGCCTCACGTACTGTAAGATAACATCCTATTAATAGTGAATTGTGAAAAAGAATGTCCAAGTCCTGCTAGGCATGGACATTGTTTTTCGTGAATTGACTGTTACGAGAATGTTTTTCGTGAATTGACTCTTACGAGGATGTTATCTCACTTAAATACCGCACACATTTCACGTGCGCTTCATGAGTCTGCCTATTCTCTGGATGGATTGTCATGCACATATCCTGTTCCATGTATGCTGCATGAACCCGTTGATGCATTTTGGTTGCTTTCTTTGTAGCCTGCATAGCTCAGGTGGTAAAGCATAGGACTCGTAGCCAGAAGTCTCGAGTTCGGTCCTGACTGTAGTGAAGATATTTTACAATGTGTGAGTGATGGTAAACTGCAGTTTGAAATGTACAAGTCCACACAATCTCAAGTGGTGAATTTCAAAATTGTACATTCCGGAATATGAACAGAAAACGATACATTTGTGAAAAATAATCTACAGATATCCAATGGACAAAAATTGTGGCGTTTTTTTTTAATGTCACTGCTATATGGAAGGTATGCATTTACTCTGAAATATACAATTATTTTAACAATCAGTCAATCAGTTACCAACCAATTCTAAATTTTATGACTAGTTGTTTTAGTACTAACATTTGGTTAATGGTAATAACATTTCCCAAAGATTAAAAGCACACAGTTGATTTATGTTCAGGGCAATATTCCGTAATACCACATTACTAACCATGCATGAACAAAGCCATCAGTGAGCTAAGTACTGTCGAAGGCTGGCATACTTTTGGCTAATTAAAGTGAACCAAACAAAAAGATGAGCTCTTTCCAAGGCATTATCTCAATAAATAATGTATAGACTGCCAAGCCCAAATTCAGAATCTTTGCACAATTAATAACAAATCTGTCTATTTAAGCTATCACCAAATATGTAGACTAATGTGCACGGCAAGCAATATGAAATTACTGAATGGATTTAATTCTCTTTAAATTAAGTTTAATACTAGGTATTTTCATTTAATCTTTTCATGCATACTCTCTGATGGATGTTCTGAGCAAGCTATAAATATTTGTCATGGGTTGTCATCCCATTGCACACACACAACTTGGGGTTGAGGGTTATGTTCATAGCTTCTGTGACATTTCAATTTTCATTTTCAGGTACACTACTGCATGAACAGAGACTGCCAGGCCAAATTTGACTTCATGAAACGAAGGGTAATTGTTATTACCTGTAACTAATTCCCTGCATTAAAACTGTTCGAAGAAATAGTAGAGTTACTGTACCATATTGTCTATCTATCATACATGATGGTTGTTGGCACAAGCTTGTGGTTTGACTTCACAGGCTTCTTTCAGCTTGTCTCAGTGTTTAGCTAACTGATTAAATGATTAACTGTCTGGGTATTGCCTCAGTAATGCTGTGTGAGGAGGGTTGGCGGTCTCCTCAGCGTGACTAGTTCACAGATTTACCTCCTGTTTTCTCCGCTGTTGTTGAGCTGTTTGATGGAGGGACTGGCTCTACAGGTATATCTAGCAGTGGTCTGGGTGAAATATTCCCACTGCGACGTGAAGCACTAATTCACACTTGTTGGGTCATCCAAGTTGGGGCTGACACCAGTATGAGTTGATGTGCTAGATACACTGGAGAGGGTTTAATTACTAATATCAGAGACCATATCCGTACATGGTCTTTGCTAAGATATTATGAAATGGTGATCATTCAGTTGATCAATAATCACTACCTAGGGGGCTGGATCTGATACAGTGTTAATATCCATTGGTGTTATTATCACAACATGATTATTACAGTATGCAATGTTGTCTGTACTGTAACAATTCAGTTAACTCTCTTCATGCTGAAGGCAATGGGAGATGTCCCAAATAGCAGTGTCTGTGCCTAATCCTGCAGGGAGAGGGTTAATATCGTCCTTCACACTGCTCGCAAGTTAATATTGCTAAGGTTGCAGGTTTTCTTCGTGATATGAGCGAAATCATCTGAACGTAGCTCTACATCAAAATTCAAATAAAAAGTAAATAAATAAATAATAAAACACATGTTACTCGTGTTGCCAAGTTGTGTAACTAGGTTTATGTTACTCAGTTATATTACTAGGTTGTTGTGTTTCAAAGTTGTGTTATTAATTCTGTTACTCAGTCATGTTCCTAGGTTGTGTTACTATGTTGTGTTTCAAAGTTGTGTTATTAATTATGTTACTCAGTCATGTTACTAATTTCTTTTTACGAAGTTGTGTTTCAAAGTTGTGTTTTTAATTATGTTACTCAGTCATGTTACTATGTTGTATTACAAAGTTGTGCTTCAAAGTTGTGCTATTAATTATGTTACTCAGTCATGTTACTATTTTTTTTTTTTTTACGAAGTTGTGTTATTAATTATGTTACTCAGTCATGTTCCTAGGTTGTATTACGAAAATTGTGTTCCAAAGTTGCGTTATTAATTATGTTACTCAGTTATGTTACTATGTTGTATTACGCAATTGTGTTTCAAAGTTGCGTTATTAATTATGTTACGCAGTCATGTTCCTAGGTTGTATTACTAAGTTGTGTTTCAAAGTTGTGTTTCAAAGTTGTGTTTCAAAGTTGTGTTATTAAATATGTTACTAGGTCATGTTACTATGCTGTGTTGCTATGTCGTGCTCCTCTCGTTCCAGCACCACTGTCGTCGCTGTGGTCGCGTGTACTGTAACTCGTGCTGTGAGAAGAAAGCTCTTCTGCACCGGATGTGCTTCGTGGATCCCGTCCGCCATTGTAACTGCTGTCACACGAACTCCGTCAAGGAGAACGACTTCTACGACAAGCAGATGAAGACCCTACAACAAGGCAGGATTCAGCTCCAACTTTTACATAGATAATATTAGTGTTTATGGATGGAGGCAGGGGTTACGTACTTTTAATATCATTATACGGCTGCGACAATTTTCCTCCATCTGGACCTGGTACACCAGAAAATAGGGGTGGGTGGTAGCACAATGGTAGAAAGTTTGGACTTCGGAGTCAAAAGCACAGGCTCAAATCCCATCCCAGGAGACTGACATAAATGTTCGTGAAAGTCACCTTTCTCATGCGATATTGATAAGATGCGCTATCTATAGAGTGGCAATGCAGTTACCGTCCTTGGTCATTCAGTACCAGTTGGTGCTTGCAGGTTTACTGCAACATTCAGTGCTACGGATGTTGCGGGTTTCCTCCTGCCTTGATAAGCCATGATATAGCAGTGAAAGAATGTTGAAAATGGCTCTAAACCCTAATTCAAAAAAATATATATATTAATAAGTAATAATATTAATACATCAGCTAGAAAGTCATGTTGGCATCACCCTGTAAAAAAAATATTAGTATTAATCTTCTATCCTATATTTTCAGGTGCACAGTTTCAACTACTGGGATGTGAAGACAACACAGACAACTCAGAGCCATACCTGTGTAAACTCACAAGTAACCACAGGTATGGTGTCTCCAACACTAAGATCTAGCGATACCCAGTTTAACTGTTTGTCCTGATGACCTTTCCATTAACCATGCTATTAGCCAATCAGATACCTTCTGATCAAATCTTGTTCTTGCTTTGCCTGTTACGTCGTATTTGATTGGCTATGTATTAGTTTACTACTGCATCATTCAGTAATAACGGTCAAATTGGAGTTTTTTTTAGATCTTGCTCTTACAGATTGGCAGAAATGAACCATTGTTTAATTTTAATTACATTGAATAGCCCTACAATATCTTCTTAATAGGCATTACTACTATGTGTACCAAGTGACCTACAGCACTCTTAACTATATTTTTTATAGTTAATTTTATTATAATTTTTATTTTTGGAGAATTGTTCATCATGTTAATTTCTACATATTTTTTTTTATCATTATCATGATTATTTATTTTATTATTTTTTAATTTAAATGTTGGTAAAATTTCTTATGATTGTCATACACACATGTAATAATATTGGGTTGTATTTTCCTCATGGAGATTGAGAGGAAAAGTGAGTGAGCACTGATTCAAAGACTTGGGTAATAATACAGTGTTATGTGCATACTTTCAAGCATTAATTTGAGGCATTATTAATCACTCATTGTTGTTATATTATTACTATTATTATTATTATTATTTAATAAAATATACAGCATTGTGCACCCTATATCGTTTTGTTAAAACAAATTAACCAATAAATGTTGCTATGTTGCAGAATGTTGGTGTTTGAGGGGGAGACAGACCAGAGGGACTCTATCTTGTTAGACCGGATTGAGGCCGTGCAGGTCGTCACCACCGACATCGACTCACAGGGTCAGTGGTTAACCCTCTCTGTGCTGGATAATCAAAACCACAGCTCTGTAGGAAAACCGTGCTTACTTTCAGCAGAAAGACGGTTAAAGGGAAGTCAGACTTTCAGCAGGAAGGAAGTTAAGGAAAGTCGGACATTAATATCTGACATCAGTACTTTTCATTCTCATGTTTCTATATGAATGGAAACTGACGAGTCAATTATTACAACTGCTTTTAATTTTTTTAATTGTTAATTCATTAGAATTTAGAATATATATCTGCTGTGGTGTTAGGTGAATACATTTCACAGATTTGTCTCTATCATAAACATAACACTGCAAGATCACAGGTACTGTGGAAAATGAGATACATTAATTCATTTTTTAATTACACAAATGAATGTGATAGTAGGTGAATGCATTTCAGTTTCACAGGTTTGTGGTGTTGAGTAAATATTTCTAATCCTATACTGTTCTATTATGTACACTATGCTGATAATGTGAATACAAATACCAGCACGATTAATCTGTTTCTTCATTAAAACCTGCCCTTGAATTTATATGGACCAATCAAATACTTACACTAATGCAGGCAATTGACTAATTGCTGCAGACTGCAGACAGAATCCGAAATTAATTTTCCGGACTCAAACAAATGAATAAATAATATTCAAAATATCATTAATTCATATGTTTGAATTTTTCCAAATAAAGAAATATCTATTTATTTTCTTTCTTTCTCAACAGACGAAGAAGGTTAGTTTCGCTGTGCTCTGTCTCGTCTGTGTACATCAAGTGCATCTAGTATCTATAGTTTTGCATCTTCTATTTACAAATTCATTTTCACTTGCCATTTTGTCTGTCTGTCGTATAATTTGTTGTATTCCTAATCAGTTAATAACCATGTAGGGAAACAAATTCAATTAACTGGCTCTGATTTCTTGAATCAAACTTGGGTTTGAGATTTTGCTCAGTTGAGATTTCCCCCATTGACTTAATGCTCGTACACCAATGAATGTTTGTCATTTAGCATCCTACTCTGCCGTTTCTTGGAAAAGAACCGTGCATTCAACTACAAGAGTCCTAGTCTGTAGAACAGCATGTTATATTCTTTTACATATGTTAGAAGTGATTTTCATGAAATGTGAAAAGTGATGGCAAATTTGAGTAAAAGTTGGCAAACACATTTTTCTAATATAATTTGATGCCCAAAAAAATTTCAGTTTGCCAAGCTGAGATTCTTGTTTTTAAACCATAAAACCATTATTTTGGGGGCCATTTTGTTTTTATGCCTTAAAAATATAAACATTCAGCTTGACAAACACCAGAAATGGATTCAGTGCATCAAATTACATT
The DNA here is from genome assembly GCA_032361225.1 of Lepetodrilus schrolli. Lineage (NCBI taxonomy): Eukaryota > Metazoa > Mollusca > Gastropoda > Lepetellida > Lepetodrilidae > Lepetodrilus > Lepetodrilus schrolli. The sequence continues at coordinate 7,848 of JAUTBT010005656.1, forward strand.
AGAAAAGAGTGTTTGCCAACTTTTACACAAATTTGGCAGCATATTTCTTATAGAGTACATTCTGAACGTCCCACCAGTCTGTACAACTTTCTTTGTGATCTGTTAATTTGCATATAGCTGGCTCAAAAAAATAAGAAACATTCATTCACTCCTTTTTACATCATCTTTGTATGTTGTACACAGTTTTATTACTCACGTGTATCACCCAATACTGGCTTCCACAGTAGATAATGCCAGTAAAAAGTCAAGTGATGTTTACAACAGTAGATATCGCTTGATCCGATTTCACTTTTGATTGTTCTACCATTGTGATGTGATTGTGAAGTAATGACGTCACAGTGCCTATGCATGGCGCCTTAAGACATTGCCTTCACAGTAACACTTTTATGAAGTGTTATTTGTGTTCTTTAGTTATTTAAGTGAAATATATTGTGTGATATAATAGAATCTTTTGATATGTCAAAAATTGTTGATAAAAGTAACAAAAATCCTCGTCATAGCCTCATATTTATGTTACTTGTACAGCTCATGTTATATCAAACCACTTGGGTGAGATTCTCACAGTTTTTATAGTACTGTATTGAGAAGTGATTCAAGATGGTGGGAAGGTCTTATGGAAGAAAATTTGCTCTCAATGAAAAATGAAATTACAGTGTGTTTCTTACTGGATGCAAGTAAATTCACTTTATTAGACCCTCATGGTAGAAAAAAACAGGGGCACTTAATTAATTTATTTGCTTGTGTGTATGTATATATATATATATATATATATATATATATATATATACACACACACACACACTGGGATATATATATATACACACACACACACACACACACACACTGGGGTTTTTTAAACTTTATTTTTTTATACATATTTTGGAATAACATTTAAAATTTAGGAATGGGAAATTGTATTGTATCTTTTGTAGACTTTACCATAAGTAATGGTGATGGTTGATGGTGTTATTAACTATTTTATCACATAACATAGAATCTGGGACTGAAGTAAAACCATGTTTAAATATAAATATTTCACTAGTGAAATAGCATAATGGACTAATTACTATATTGTATTACTATTTTGTATTCATACCATATATACACTGTCAAAATCTGTTTGGACCTCATTTAGAACTTCTTGGTGAATTTATCAAATACAAAGTTGAAAGATTTCTTCAAATATGCAAACACATATTTATTAAAATTTAAACATTTACTTGGAACTATATTTTTTCTGGATGCTTTAACCCAATTCCCACAAAATTTATCTGTAACTGAAAAAATGATATTACGATAGTTTCTATAGTTATGTGATACAATACTATGATACATAGAACCTCATTTTTGTGTTCATATATTAGCAGTTTTGGCAACAAGTTTAATAAATTCAGTAATAAATTAACAAAATAAATATGAGATCCTCTATATACATGTAATTACAGTTGATACAAATTATTTTACATTACATATCTGCTGTATATATTGAGTGTCTTTAAGTGATGGTGTGCAAATTAACCCTTGTGATGTGGAATTCTATGCCCTGTAGGTAACAAAATGGGAACTGGGATTGCCCTGCGATACAAGGATAACTATGGCGACAGTCAGACTCTGAAGATGGAGGTTGTCAATGGCAGTAACAAGAAGCAAGGGATGATCTGGGTTGCAGCTATGCAGAAAGTATGGCCAGTTCACACCATGTCTCAAATATTACGAGTTGCATGTAAATGGGGTGTTAATAGACCAGTTTATCCAATGTTTCAAATCTTATGAGATGTGTGTAAATGGGGCTTAACAATTGGATTGTATGACATAAATTGGAAATTCATCACAGGAATGCCAGATTTTTATTAAATGATATATTTGTTTGAAAACAAATCCTGTGAATGTAAATTAAAAGTTAGGACATTGGTTTTTGTGATCATATTATTGTAGGAAACTATGAATGTGTAGTGTAGAACGGACTCTACAGACTGTTTTAAAATAAATATAGATTTGCCAGAAAATATAAGAATTTATGTAGGATGCCTGTTCAAAGATAAAGAAGAGGTGAACATAGTATTTAGTCATTGACAAGTGATATGTGTATTTGGATATTCACAGCTACATTCCTTTGCCTAATGTTTCAAATTTTTTTCAGGTACCAGTATTTCCTCAAATGATAATTTCTTTCTTTCAGGCTTTCAAAATGATCTACGAATCTCGGTCTTCTTCACAATGAATGTAGAAGAAAACAGTTGGGTTGAAAAAAGAAACAAAGATCGAACATGTTGAAATATTCTGTGAATATCCTGCATTGCTTCCAGTTTGTAAGTTTCAATGGAATCATTTTGCCAAGATGTCTCGATTCAATTCAAGTCATTATCGATTCATGTTGGAGTCGATTCATGTAATGTGATCTAATATTGCCAAAGTAGTCGTTACATTCACATTTTAAAGCATGCAGTTGTAGATTTCAATTTTAATTTTTATAAATCTTTATAGTATAGATGGAAAGTATACCGGTATGTAAAATATTGTGCACTGACCAAAAGCTCTTCGTAGATCTATGGTAACTTGTATATTGATCCTCGACAGCAATTTACTTTATGGATTGAGAGCCCTTCTCTATGAAAGATAAAAATGAGTACACCTGGATCTTTCAAGACATTTGTCCTACAGTATTCTGTGCAGATTGGTGCTATGTAAAATGAGTGGTTTTAAAACAACAAGTGCATGGAATTGAGTTAATCTCATCTAGGGCTTGCAGTAACTTCTCCGTCTGGCCAGTTACAAGTGTGTGGAAGTTTGGAGTGCAATGTCAGTATACCTAGTGTAGTGGACAACTATCATCTTTGGGTTTTGTCTGTACCAGCCCTGGCTCATGGGTCTTACTGTGACACGGTTGTTGCAGGTTCTCATCCAATAATGAACCGATCACTGTAAACATGGTTTTCCTGAATTACAGCATAAAGTTTGCTTTTCTTCATATCTCTCATCTGTCCATAAATGTACTTATAAGTTCAGAACATAGATCTCATATTTTAAAAATAAAGATCCATAAACTTGGGAATCAAATACATTGTACATACTAACTATTGTGCCATAAATAGTAAGATAAATGGATTATTCCTAAAGTCATTGACTATATACCTTGTTTGCCTTTGTATATATTGTGCGGTTATGTGTATATATACGATAGACATGACTAATTTGTAATAGTGAATGTGGGCAATTACCAAAATTAAGGTGTGAATATGAAACCCTTAAAATTACTAACATGCCAAAAACAAATGAAATTATTTGTGTGTGTGTGTGTGTGTCTGTGTGCTTGTGTGTGTCTCTGTATGTGTATATGTGTGTGTGTGGGGGGTGGGGGGGGATCTTTGCATGCTTGCAGTCTCACAATATTTTTCTTCTCTTTGACCCAATGGGTCAAGGGGTATAATGAAAGTATACAGCTGTGAGTTGAGCCAGTAAGATTGGTGGTTATACATTCAGTCTGATGTTGTTTTTCTTATTATCTATGATGATTACATACCGACTCATATAGCTTCATGACTTGAATTCAAGCATAATATTTTTAATATGGAAGTATTGAAATTAATTTATTTTCTTTCATTTAGGAGCAGCAATATCAAACTATTTTGTGTTTGTCTTCTTGGTGTATTATACTGTAAGGTGTATTTAAATAGACATTGATGTTATGTCCAGAGTGCAATATTATATTGTAATTATATTATACTTCTCACAAGGTATACTTTAGCACTTGAACATTTAACTATTCTACGACATGTCTTTACGGTACTGATTACAAATCTGTGACCTTTGGGTGAAATATTCCTGCAGCTACTTACAGCATTAAATCAATCAATTTCTATGATGGTACTGACATTTCCAAATTGTTTAGCATTTGTAATTAACTCTCTCCTTGCTGGAGGCAACCAGAGATCCCATACAGAGGAGTGTCTGTGCCTAGTCCAGCAGGGAGAGGGTTAATGCTTTTTTCTGGTACCTAAACTGAATGGACACATTTTTCTGGTACCTAAATTGAATGGATAATGAAATAAAAAGTGCTATTTCAAATTCACAGTGGTGCAACACACTAGTATGTGTTATTTAACCACCTTTCTGCTGGGCTGATGATATTCAGTGGAGCTTCTGTGGGTGTCTCTGACAGAGGTAGTAATCTAAGTAATCCAGCAGGGAGGGGTTATTGCCAGTCATTGCAGTAGATAAATGTTTTCCTGATTTACATCTGTACCACTATCATAACTATTGTCTGTAAATATGTACATAGTAGTTTAATCTAAATTCCAGCCATTTCTGAGCTTTATTATTTGGGTTATGGGTAAACAACACTGGGTCAGAACAGGAAATTACGTCTTTGCTCATCGTCATCACAAATTTTAATGTTCAAGGCCAAAATTCATGACACAACATCTGACACTACATCTGAGGATGTAAAGTGTCTAGTTATTTCAGATATACAAGAGATAGCGCTCTAAATGTTTCCTGACTCGATGTTATTTTCCTAGAACTATCTAAAAATAGCTCAATCCTTGAAGTGCCTCCTTTCATCATCTGTCCAAATTGTACTCGTTGTCTCTTTAATACTGCGTCATACTTTGTCATACCTGTAAATGATTTTATACACGTAATATCTTTATATACTTTATGAAGGGCGCATAAAATCGTTATGCTAGACCCGTCACTCAGAAGTTTGTTTAGATGTATGTTGTATCCGTCTGAAATAGCGACCTTCAACTTCAAAGGCGAGAATTACTGCATATTAATATTACATCACATAATGTTGTTGAACAAGTAATATTATTCAAATGCACGTTATAAATTACACTTCACCTTGGGCAAGCCTGTCAAATATTACTGATCAACAAAATTATGTGAAGTAATATGGAAAACAATAGGTCTCGTATCTTCCATACCCCATTGGCCTTTCGAGTAAAATTGTTCAGTAACTGAGTTTGATATATAAAAATTAATTGTATGTATCTGTATTATTAAGAACGTGTACATTATAAAGTATTGTCACAAATAAAGATATTTTATTAGTGATGCGTTTTACTGTTGCTTGTTAATTTGTTAAAAGGACTTGTACACATTGGGGGATTTGACATATGCCCGTTATTATTATTGCTCATTTGAAATATTTAGAGCTATATTTGTAAGAATCTGAGCTTTCATGAATGAAAAGCCACGCAAACCCATCGAAATAAATCCTTTTACCTACCGATGATAAACAGCGATTGTTTACAAAATGGTGCCTATTCATGGGATTCCCCTGCCCGGAAAATGACCTGATTTATCTATACCAGATGATTTGGAAGGAAATCAATCACTGTACGTGGTGTAGGATCATCAGTTCTTTAGGTTTATACAATATGAATTTGGTGTTTGAATTACTTTAAACACTATTGAGCGAATGGGATATGGGACAGAATAAACCGAGATGCTACAATAGCTTTGTAAACCGGAACCCTCGGCACATCAAAGGCCCATATATAAAATGGCGTAACTAAGGTAGCTATAACTCTAACCTTAGCCATAGACTACATCATTACTTATCGAGTTACGCCGTTTCGTACATGCTATCCCTGCTTAGCATGAGTTATCACGGTCCATTTATAACCAGTCTACTAATAGCTTCGGTGTATCTTGGGGTTTTTCCCCGTGTATACATACTAGGAATGTCCAGACGCAAATGATCTGTGATTAATTAGGTAGTGTCAACAGACTGGCTGTGAAAAGGCAATTATGACAGGAATATGCTATTGTATTTTGGCAATTTGTCCCGATGCATGGCTATTACTTTTAATGGCCTTATGTTAGTTTATAAATCCAGCCTTTCTTCGAAGTACGCAGTTAGGTACAAAACAAAATTCGGTCGATTTTGGACACATTAGACTATAGATGATTTCTGGGGATGTCTACATGTTTTTACAAGGTGAAATTTCTCGTATACCGCGAGAACGATGGTAGATTTTATTTCAATAGCCCCATACTTTTCAAATTTATCTACATTAGCAGAGAGAGAAACAATTATACATAATTTGATTCGTTTTTGTTTTTTCATAACGTAATCTCTGTACATTCCCAGCTGGTTACTAGCCTCGCCTACTTGTACACATGGCAAAAGTCAATTACCTAATGTTCTATTAGTTTTATTAGCTACATAACTATTCCGTTTCGCCTCTAAACACTAGTGATTGAAATTGTGTTTTCCATAACCGTAATAGCTTACATAAGTAACAACATTTGACATAACATTACAAACATCGGGTACTCTGCATTAGGAATTTGGTGTCATTTTCTCTTCCAATGAGTCTGCAGGTTCCTGACGAGTACCTGGTCTGCGTTTCACGAAAGGGTCGTACTGTAGTCAGGACCTAAATCATGGCGTAAACCTCGATTTAGGCCCTGCATGACTTCAGGTACGACCATGGAGCCGAGCCAGTAGACGTTTGGCAATTCTTCGTGAAAATAATATAAAGCTAAATATTGGCGTCTAAAAAGGCTACTGGCCCGTAATGAATTTTACTGAGTATATGTTGAAAGGGATATATATGTTTCAATGAAGACAGGGTTAAATCAGGGTCTGACAAGAAGGGAGAGACCTGACATCTTTATCTCAGCTAGGCCGCTTTGTTGCCGACATGCAGGAATTCGCTGTTCCAGGAAGGAAAGCAAATAAAGAATGATTTACCGTCTGCGATTACAGGCTTGCGTATTGTTTCTCGAAGCTCAAGTATCCACTAGTCTACGAGACCATAGCGCTCTAGTTAGTACCCGATCGCTACGAGAGCTGTATGGTCTCTTGGTAGATACGAGGGTTTCGTTAAAGGATACCCTAATGTTTCACACTACGTTAACATAATCTTTGTACCGAGTCCTCTGAACATACACATTCATACTGTGGTATGTGATTTGTCTTCAGTAAACGTATATGTGCCTACTAGAACGTGGTGTTCTATTTCTGAAGAGCATCTGAACAAAAATAGAACAATACGACATGTATTGGTAGTATACTCCCCAGAGTGTTCAGAAGAAACACAGAGCGCATGAAGTTATACGTTGAAATATGGGAATGGAAGATTTCCTGCAGAATAATGATAAAACGATCATCGTAGATGAATCCATGATAAGATTTTAGAAAATGTAAGAAAGAATTCATCAATAAATTACACGTTCTCCCTCTTGCGATAAAATCAGCATGGTGTAAGCTGGCTACAGCAGAACTTCCAGGCTTTCAATACGCTTAGTTACGAGGCAATATATAGCACGGTGTTTCTGATACACATACATATCATTGAAATGGGTTGTACCATGTTCAAAGCAACTACGCTTGCTAAGTCCATCTAGGACAAGTTTTACAAAGCAAATTTAACGTTGTAGTTATTATAAATCAATGTAAAACCAATAGGAACTTACAATGGCTGAAGACTATTTTTGAAACTGAGCACTGGTAAATTTGCTTAACATGATTTCAGTAATTGCAAGCAGTAGCTTGGTCCTAGTCTATAGTTTGAATCTGTTAATATTATAAATGCGTATGCTTACAGCAATATAATGCATACATGTATATAAATATACATATTAATGCATTTAGCTGTCTAGACTGGCCATATAAAAAGTCTAGCTGCAGTTCTGTATTTTTATGAAATTCGTCACCGATCGCGTTTTTCAACGGAGGCTATGTTGTTAAAAATAGCTGCAAGATGGCGTCGGTTAATGAGCTGGTTCGGTTACGAATTTCATAAAATAGTATGTGGAAAAAAAACTGTCCTTCGCAAATAAGCATGAAGACCTGGCCCCTGTTTCACAACGACATCCTAAATTTAGAAGCTCCTAACTTTATGACCCAGTTTATCACCTCCTAAATTAGATGCCAATTTAAGAAGGAATACGACTTGTGACGTTGTCGTGAAACACTTGTTACGAGATTACAACTCTTAGGACAGGTTTAGGAGCTCCTAAGTAGTTAGGAGGCCGTTGTGAAACGGGGGCCTGAAGTATAATGATTAGTGAATCCAATCCTAGCTTGATTTCGTCCTGCCACATGCATTTCTGCCCAGGGCATTGATTAACCCAGCGCATTGTGATCGGACGCGTACTTTTGTTGATGCATACGACTGCGATCCTCTGTAGCTAAATGCCTTTAACCCTCTCAATGCTGCAGGCAACCGGAGATGCCCTAAAGAGCATTACCTCTGCCTAATACAGCAGTGAGGGGGCGAAAAGGGTGTCATATAGATAGCGCCTTTTAGCTACAGAACTGCAGCTACGTTAAGTAATACTATTTCATTATCATGGCAAACGTAGTTCCATGGAGTACTTATATAGGTCGCGATAGTTCACGGTTCTGGGTGGCGTTCTTCGAAGCTCTCATATCCACTATGAGATCATAACGCTCTCGTAAATTCCCGATCGCCATGTATGAGAGATCGCTACGAGAGAACTTATGCTATCGTAATAGATACGAGAGCTTCGTGAAACGTTACCCTGTTATAGTAACTATGAACACGTGTTCGATCATGTATCACGCGTACTATTTACCCAGTTAAAGATTGAAGCAGAATACGGTACACCAATATAACAAGTAACACCAATAATACTAATAGAATCTTTGAAAAACAGGTTTGTTAACCCTCTCCATGTTGTAATCAGCCGGACACGTCCTAAAGAACAAGTGTCAGTGCCTAATCCAACAGGGAGAGGGTTACTAGTAAATTGAGGCGACTATTGCTTTAAGAACTAAATAAATAACTGGTGACCTTTTATGTTTTGTTTGGATTCTTTAAAACTCGCCATGCCCGCGTTTGTATGGAAATCCTATCATATATACAAGCAAATGCAGTTGTTGCATTTTTCATGGCAGTAGAAATTGTGTCAAGTTTCTACAAACCAAATAAATAAACTAAAATCTGATTATATATGCTAGCTAAGGGGTAAAGAAATGTCAACGAAAGCGATTCAAACTCTGTACAGCTGCGTATCCTATTTCTACCACAAAGATGTCTTGTTTTCTGAAAATCTCATCGAACATACGGTGCATATCAAAATTAATTAACCCCTTCGGGGATCGATTCTGCCATTGCGGATACTTCACTGCCAAGTAAATAAATGGGAATGTTAACGACAGTTATCAAGGGATTGCATGTATTTATTTATTTTTACGCAGTAGAATTGATTGTTTGCTTGTGTAAGCAGTGTGGACTTGTTACTGTTGTTTATTCGACTTAAGAACAGCAAATGGAAGTCTCAATAGCAAATTGACATATTGGTATAAGCAAGGTACAGTACATGAATGTGAAATATTAGGTCTGTTTGCACAGACGTACAATTATATGTGACTATTGAACTATGCATTAAAGAAAATTGTGATATGCATATGATGGCATTCTTTATCATTTTTAAAGGCATGTATATGCAATAATTGATATTTATCGAGCATTTACGTGACATTTTGCATACAATAGTTGATTTGTCTACAATTATAAATTTTATTTAACCAAGTACTTGAACCTCGCGTTCTCAATGTTGTCACATTTTATTGAATTTAATTAGTAAATACTAATTTTAAAATGCACTACGAAAAACAGGTTTTATCCAAATTTACCAAACATTTAGTAGGAATACCACAATACATGTATAGTGAAGTATGAACCTTTTAAAGATACATAGACGTGGATGTGTAAAAGCAGGTCATCTCTGTTGGCATCTCATTTTAACATGTTTAACATAGATTCTATAAATTCTTGATCTGTAGCAAATTGAGTTTCCCATTACCTTAATAGTATCCCAACTTCAAACGCAAGAATTCTTGCGTATCATGTCATGTCATGTAATATTTGACAGGCTTGCCCACATTGAAGTGCAAGTTAGAACGTGTACGTGAATAATATCACCTGATGAACAAAATGATATGACGTAATACGCCTTAATTCTAGTGTTTAAAGTTGATCGTTAGATGAATAAAAGGTCTCTAATAATGGCGCTATTTTATGCGAACATTAAACTGAGAATAGATAATGCTACATATTAATGCATACTTGATTTATTTACGTTGATATCGTATCCAACATGATTAAACTGGAGTTCAAATTATATTAAATGCCGAGATTCACCCGGGGAATACGACAATATATATGCGTATGTAGATCACTAAGCAAACAGCCGGAACTACTTACAAGAAACAGGAAATGTCGTCTGCTTAGTTATTTACACAGCGTTATGATAAACATGTCATGAATCACTGTTTTGTTTATAATACATGTCTACCTGGGTTGTACTATATCTGTCCCGTGTCGTATTTCCCTCGCGTTTTGTAAATAAAGTACAATTCAGATTTACGATTGTCACCTCCCCACAGCACGCCGTGAATTTAATTGCGGCATGTACATACAAAGGTAGGACATATATATATATATATATTTATATATTTGATAGTCTTTAAATACGTAGCTTTTCTTGTGAATTCGTCATATTAGTCACAATCAGGTTTATATATTCTAAGCCAATTGGCTCAGTTTAGTTGTAGGTATACAATAAAGACGTGTCCGTTAAGATAAGACAAATTCTACCTCATTTCAACAAATACGTAAAACAAACTGTTGCCTTATCTCCCACCTCAGCTATGATGTAGTTTAGTTCAGGAGTTATTGTTACCTGAGTGTTTCGCCGTTTCATACAGGACATGGACGTCAACGGTCTGGCCTACATTTCTCGAAATAAACTTGAGCTTGAGATTTTGCTCAGCTGATCAGATTTCTCCCATGGACTTGAGTTTTTACTCAAGTTACAGCACTGAATCAATGGGAGAAATTTCAGCTGAGCAATACAATTTCAGGTCCTACGTACCATGTCTCGTAACGGACAGGTATTGTCATCATTTATACGACTGTATACATGGGTTAATTGCCATCCTAATTCGGGCATGTTTTCGCCATTATTTAGTGTAAACATACGGTATATGGAACGATATATATATATATATATATATATTCCTCGACACTTATACAGGCCTGGACTGCTGACGTTCGTGAAGGTAAGAACTAGATACGTGTCTATTCAACAACAAAATAAATAAGGGTCAGTAGCCTTTTTGGACATTAATATAGCTGTATATTATTTCAACAACGAATAATTTAGAGAGAGAGAGAGAGAGAGAGAGAGAGAGAGCCCGCGACTCTTCAAGCACCTGCAGACACATTTGAAGAAGAATGGCACCAGATTCCTCAAGCCAAGTTACGAAGCTGGCCTACGAAATGTCTACTGGCCCTGAATTTATTTTGTTGAGGATAGTACTAAGTTCTCACGTTTACGTTAACTTTCGGTATTAACCTGAAGAAATTAACATATATACAATGATTGAACACAGGTTGGTTGATTTGGGGTTTAAAGCCACTTTCAAGATTTGTTCACTCATATCATGGCTTGCATGCATATGTACTGCTTGTACTAGACTGGATTTCCACCAGTTTTAATAGTGCTAGCTGACTTGGAGGTATATCATGCCGCAGATAGAACATGAATACCCAGTCAGACACAGTATACTGACTCCAAGCCAACCAGTCCTTGCTTTACCCCTTTAATGCAGAGCGCCAAGCAGGGGAACAAGTACCATCTTTTAACGTCTTTTGGTATGATGCGACTGGGGATCGAACCCGCGACCTTCCGCACTCCGGACCGACGCTCTAACCATTACGCCACAGAGTCAGCTGATCAGGTGGTAAAGTGTAGGATTCACAAGCAAACTGGAATAGTGAAATGCATAATAATCAGCATCACCGTCAACCCTTGATTGGTTTAACTCCTTTGTCTGGTGTAAAGGACGAAACAGTCATGTGATGGTGTTGTATTGGTCATACATTTTATATACATTCATACATTATAAAGGGGCAAGGATAGGCCTCGGTTTGTTGGTTGTGATGTGAAGCATATTTTGCTTGACTGTGTGGACTTTTCAGATCAACGCCTGTGGTTTTATTCATCATCATAAACATTTATTCACTCAGGTTGTTTTTTTAAAATTGGTGTTAGAGTCTCTTTCAAGATTCTTTCACTTACATCACGACTTATCAGATTAGGGATCATATTTGTTTAGCCAATTTCAGATCACTTTAGAAACAGACTTCGGTAAACTGGTTTGACATCGGTTTATAGTGATGTCCGTGTGAATTGTTTATTCGATTTAAGTTAAGGCCTCAAAACGGTTTGAAGACGGTTTAAAACTCTCGTGTGAACACAGCATTAGATATGATCAGGGATTTGTTAACCATGCACCCCATCCAAACACTAACCAGGCCCAATCATGTTTCCCTTGTAAATCCAATCTGATCACTCTCTGTGACACATGACATATCCATGTGCAGACTGCGAAATTACCTGCTGCTGATGATACAGCCCAACTGTAGGTAGAACAACCTCTATATTTACAGTCAAACTTTGTTGTGTCGAACTCTCTAGTCTTGAACATTGTAGTATGTCGAAGCACATTCTCAGTCCCGACCAATTCCTTCTTTAATTATCATTATTTAGAACCCTCTGTGTTGAATTCGTAATAAAAGTACAAAAGATAAGTCAAAGTGAAATTCAGGTACTGATGAGCGTAAATACTATATATTTTGCATATTTGTATCGAACTTGTAAATTCAATCGGCAACTATCTAACAATAATCTGTAGCACACCTGTTCACTGGCCATTTGAATGGTAATTATAAAAGGCGGATTAGATATTACATGAACTACAGTCAATTAATGCAGTCTTGTCCGGTCTTTGAAAGATGATTATTAGGGCCGAGTGTTTTTGTAAGGAGGATGAACAAATCTTAGAGATTCTTAGACTTTTGAACCAGATAAAATTTACAACAATGTCGAAACAGCTGTCTTCTACCAGATAATGCTTACGAAAGCATTAAAGTTAAAGGGGTTAAATGTCATGGTGGCAAGCAGAGCGAGGAATGCTTGATGGCTCTTGTTTATGCCAACCAGAGCAGTACGGACAAGTTGCCCCTCTTGAGAATTGGTAAATCAGCTAAGCCCTGATGTTATAAGAATGTCAAAACACTCCCATGTCAATACAAAAGCAATAAAATTACATGAATGACTTCTGCACTTTTCACTGAATGATGCATGGCCTTGGATGCAACTTGTGTTGGAATGTTTTTTCATGAACGATTGGAGTTGTTTTAACACCCTCTATCCAGGAAACTGGTTTTCATGGCCATGAATTGCGATATGATTTATTACGAGTTGTAAACGCAACAGTTGACTGTAATTTATGTTGAATGTTGAATTAACATGTATGGTGAAATCTGCATTCATGTTAATTTTAATTTTAATTTTATTTGGACAATTCTCTCATATCAAAGTTAATGAATGGGCCTCTAAGGTTCGACACAAGGAGGTTTGACTGTATATGATAGATAAATGTCAAATATTTGAAAACATCTCAAAGGAATAATAGTACAAATTTTACCATATCAATTCCCCATCTCATGACATCAACAAGGTAAACAGAAAAATTCAAGTTAAGAAAACACCAGTTGTTATTAGCTGCATATATTATTATATGAAAAATGCAACAGAAACTGTGTTGCAATTTACCAGCAGGTTTTGAGAAGTTCTGCACAATTTCCAATCAACTTCCTCAAGCCTTATTGAATAACCTTACCATTATTGTCAAATAATAATTTAATATAAAAGAAGCTGTTCATAATCAATGTAGATCTGTTACTAAACAGCTAAAGATAGAATATCCAATATTTGTGTACCAAGACATATTGACTAAATGATAATAAAAAAATCCAATTGTGTTTCAATCAGGACTTTAAGCATGTTAAGCAGTTTGTGGTGTTTTCCTCGTATGATTAATAAACAGTTAATACTAAAAGGCTAAAAAAAGTCACAGTAGCACTAGCAATGGGAAAGACTACATATTCAGTGGGGTTTTTTTAAAATTCTGACACCATCCTTCATCATAATTTAAACAAATATATTTTAAAGCCAAAAGTACTTATGAAGTCAATTAGCAACTGTGATGTGTGGGAAACAACGAATTTGATAACAAATGTTCTATTACTTCATCCATGTTCCATGGAACAGTCTGTAATTAATGTCTGGATCTCTCAATAACAAACACTAGGCACTTCGAATATAGAATCAAGTAAATTATGGACTTGGCACATCATAGATGTAGTTTATATCATTTGTATTTTTTTCAAATCGAGGTTTAGAGCCGCTTTAAAGATTCTTTCACTTATTTCACGGTTTGTCAGTTTAGGGCAAGAAGAAACCCACAACATCCGTAGCACTGAATGTTGCAGTAAACCTGTGAGCACCGGCTGGTACTGACAGACCAAGGATGATAACTGCACTGCCACATTACACACAGTGCATCCTTTCAATATCGCATCAGAAAGGTAACTTTAGCGAACATTGATGCCGGGTTCCTGGGACAGGATTTGAACTTAGAGCCTTTGGTGCCGAAATCCAACATTCTACCATAGCGCTACCACGCACCCATATTTTATATCAACTGATCAATGTAAAGACAAGCTCTGGTTTCAGTTCATATTGTGGTGTGATACCATTAGTGTGTGTCACACCCTGTTCTCTCCAAAATACTCCTATTCAAAATATCCCCCTATAGCAGTTAAGCAAGTCTTGAGGGGCTCCTTTCATATAAATATAATACCAATCAACATAAGTTATATATTATTGATTTACTTTAACCCTCTGAGACTATGGATAGTCTAAGATACCATGGTCAAGCTATAAAATATTGTACCTTTAATACATGTACTATGAAATATTTGCTTTATCAGCCTCTGATGTGTAACTTATAACAATATGTTAATATTTTATAACACTTTGAACATGGTATCCATGAGAACATGATGCAAGTGCTTAAATAATGTACAATTTGCAACATTGTAGAACAATTAGTTACTTTGTATAGCTTGATCAGTGAATAACACCTGATCAGATTAACATCAAAAGTAGAGTTAGTTATCATGATTATTCTAGAGTAGCAACCTTAGATGACATGCCAGTTACTCAATGACAAAGCTTCTTTAAAAAATAAAATAAAATCGGGTATAGAGCAGCTTTCAAGATTCTTTCACTGATATCATGTCTTGTCAGTTTAGGGCAGGAAGAAATCTGTAACACTGAAAGTTGCAGTAAACCGGCTGGTATTTACACAATGATCATGTGGCAACCTACTATACAGAACATGGGGAGTTGAAATGCCAGGTAATATGCAAGAAAATATGTACACAAACCACAGATGAAAACTCGTTGATGCCCCACTATTACTATAGAATGACTTGTTTACTTTCAACTATGCAGGATGGGAACATATCCCATCTGGTAGGTAGGTATACGTCTGGTAGGTATGTTAGTATACTACTTTCATCATGTGAATGTACCAATCCTACAGCATGAAAAAGTAATTGAAAAACACATGGGGACAGAGTGCAGGGGGTGGTATTAAATGTCATATCAAACACTATATGCATTTGTGTAAATACAGGTGAAAATGATGGCAACATTTCTGTTTTTGTTTATCTGATCTACAATGTCAAAGAATGAAAAATATTAACTGCCCTACATCCTGGAAGAGATTGAAAAGAAAAATGTTTTTGTGTTTAGTCATTAATCACGTTAATACACGAGGTGGCATCAAATAATCAAATAGACATGGTCCATTGCATCTGCTTTGTAATGTAAATGAAGTTCTGTGCATTGTCTTTAATGATTAATATTGTGTCCATCAGCTCTGAATGAGGCTGTGGCAGAAGCACCTACGAGATACAAATTGGCATTAGAACACTGGCTGTTTACTTGTTGTCTGTACACACTGAAGTGACAGTACTTGTCCTGATGTAAAAGAACTCAGTATAGGTTTGATAAGAATTGAGATAACCAAGTTGCAAGGTAAACCCATGCCAAAGCCAGCCAAAATATCCGCTTATCATAATACACCCAGCACATGAATAATTCATTCCTCAGGCCAGCACAGAGAATAGAAGACAGACAGCCTATGATAATAGGTCCCATTTCACTTCCGCACTGGCTACGTCCGTTTTGTTTACATCCTAACTATATTCCTCCCCCAAACAACCAGGAGAAATCATCCGCTTGGAAATTACCCTGGCACTTACAGCTGACATCTTAGTTTTGTATGTGTGATCGTGTGTGTGGATGTTCGTGTGTGAGCTGTATCGATAGATACAGTGCGATGTGTTGATGCTTATTCCTCGTTGGCAAATGTTCTATACTTGCTGACAACACTTACCTATTTTTTGGTTGAAAATTTTGTCAAACGTGACTTCGTTCATTTTCGTCAGGTGCTTGTGCATAACGCTACGAACACTGTAAAACAATAGAAAATAATCGAATTTCAATTCCTCACAATATTACTCCCATAATCGTTATCAGTTGGGGAAAACGGAACCCGCGCTAGACATCAGAATAAATCACTCGGTATATACATCCGCGGAACACCATAAAGGGGTAAAATGACCCACCTCAAGTCAGGTAGAACTATCTTCTTGCTAGCTCTGGCCGCTGGAGTAGATTTACTCTTCTCCATGGCCATAAGATAGCTCACGTCGGCCAGAACAGCTTCCAAGTCCGCCATTTTGATGAGCTTGCAGGGCAGACGAAGCTACTGGTCAGCGAAAAGGCCTACTCTCCGGTTACGCACGGTGCGGATATATCTCCCTTTGTAACGGATTCTAGCCCCAAAACATTATCACGGGCCGTGGCATCACCCAGGAACCCTCACAAAACACCAACGCCTGAAAAATCGGCACAATGCCTACACTGTATCGCTCTCTCACCAGCGCGAAGACGAAGAATCGACATATGTAAATATTAATTAGAAAGGTCGACAGTGGTGCAGTATGGGAAATCCACTCTTGGAAGTTATACCGCTGTTTCTCTGACGGCGAGGTGGATTCTACCGATTGCTCCGCGATTGATTTTTGAGCACATATGATATTTGTCCTTCATAAAGGAATATGCACTGCGTTTATAGGCGACGGAAAGAACGGGCACCAGCGAGAGAGTGTTTAGCACCGCGCATGACTGAAGACCGAGCCTACCTCATCGCATATGTTTATGAAAGCTAAATATACTTCTTATACTTTTACACCTAACTCGTGTTTACGGTCTCTATATCAGGACGTCATTGACCGTACGCGGGACACTCATCCGCGCCCACACACGTGCGGCGTGTGCCGTTAAGTATGTATACATGTACAATATAATTGTTATAGAATTTATTCGCTGAAACACTGCATGAATACATACACATATACAGTGAGTAAAATGACTGTGTTGAGATGTTTTTTAAACATACCTTTAGGCCTATCGCGTATGTAATTAGATAGCGCTGTATAATATATCGTCTGGTTATATACTAGAACCCACACATTCGTAACGCGTGCATGTCAAGCATGTACATGTAGATCATCGATGTAAATGAAAAGTAGACTAGTCATTGAAATGCAAACTGTATTAGCATACAATAATTGGTAATAGATATATATACTATATACACGTATGACTGATTTCCTTTTTAAGGAATTATAATAGGTGCTCGTTTGCTCTCTGTCTCTATGCAGCTATATGCAGACAGACAGATATTGCACACTAGGATGGATGCTTGATGGATTAGCCACTAGACAATTTGCCAGACGTTTTCAGATGTCTCTTGACGTCTCCAAAGGTTTATTGACGTCTTCAGAGATCTTTTAACGTCTCCATGGGTCTCTTGACGTCTTCAGGGGTCCATTGATGTCAAGAAACAGAGGTATTTTGACGTCTTCAGAGGTTTCTTGAAGTCTTCAGTTTTAAAGTACGACTTCATGCTAGAGTCGGCTTTGTTCACAAATCCACATATAAAATTTGACCTTGAACATGAAATCGTACTGAAAATGTTTTGTAATCTTAGGCCCAGACCATTTGCAGCTATTTCACTGCTATCATCCCAGATGCTTATACGGTGTATCAATTCTGGCAAGTGAGCTGTTCACCTGGCTTCATGCTAAGAATATCTGTATACTGGAGCAGTTGTTGTTTACAAATCATTCTCGATTAGAACTGTTGGACGTTTAAAGACTGTCGTGTTCGGGTCTTTGGTTGTCGACATGAACACTTCCGGACAGCGCTTCATCAAGTCTCACAAGCCTACGCAATGCATAAGCGGTTCTCCGCCCTCTTGTGTTTCCAGCTGTAAATGGATTGGACCTGGTGCTGCTTTCCAAGATGATAGTGCTAGGCCTCTGCACAGCTCCGAGCTCGTGTCTTGAACAAAAGTTGGCATCGCCAGCTAGAATGCAATTCATGACCATCGTATTCCCCTAATCTGGGTTCCCGTGAGCATACGACTAATGTTATGGGACGATTGTATGCACGACATCTATATCCTCCTCCTCCTCTAGTAAATCTACAGCAGATACTCCAGCACATCCAAACAGAGTGGCAGGCAATCCTCCAGGCAATCTTCTAGACAGAGTGACGGGCAATCCACCAAGTAGAGGGTCAGGCAATCCTCCAGAAAAGTGGCAGGAGTGCGCAAATAATCTTAAAACGGGCTCTCTGCCGTCGGCCACTAATCCAGATTTAACATTTTTTTATTTTGATTTTTTTTTATTGGGGTTTTAAGTCGCTTTCAAGATTCTTTCACTTATATCACGACTTGTTCGTAGCGCTGAATGTTGCAGTAAACCTGCGAGCATCGGCTGGTACTGACAAGACCAAGGATGATAACTGCATTGC
>JAUTBT010005667.1:0-18670 GCA_032361225.1 Lepetodrilus schrolli
GTACATTGTATTGTGTACATTGTATACTGCAGACTGTAATCATGGCTGTACAGTACATTGTATTGTGTACATTGTATTGTGTACATTGTATACTGCAGACTGTAATCATGGCTGTACAGTACATTGTATTGTGTACATTGTATACTGCAGACTGTAATCATGACAGACTGTGTGATCCGAGGAGACCTGGCCAATGTGCGGATCGGCAGACACTGTGTTATAAGTACGGGGGCTGTCATCAGACCTGCCTTCAAGAAGTTCAGCAAAGGGTGGGTATAATGTGGTACAGACCTGATACACACTCTTCTGTTATTTGTTTATGTCTACAGAGGCTTAGAACTAATTCATCTCTTCTCAACTACACTAATGTTAGATCATTTGTTCTCCAATATGAACTGGTGTATTGCTCTCATGCTATGCACATTGATGAACGTGCTGTTATCAACAGTAACAAGCCAGTAGCAATAGTAACAGACTGAAAAAAATATCTTTGAACTGAAATTGTAGTACTACCTCATGTCTGTATGCTATAATCAGACACAGATTTCAATGTTAGATTTCCAAAATCAAATGTGTGATATTCATGAGATTTGTCAGTATACGTTTTCATGTTTATGACTATGATGACCGGGTGATGTGTTACAATTGTCAGTCTATTTTGGACTTTTGGAGTGTGAACTGTTTGTGGCCACCATGATTTACATAGCTAACAGAGGACATACACTCATAGATGTATTTTCATATTCTGCTACTGGAAAGGTTTATGTACTAGTTCATAGCTACAACTGCAAAGTACACTCACATGACATACATAAAATCATGTTTGTACCTCAAAAAATCTTTACATATCTGTATGGTAGATAAAATTTCACTGCAACCCCCCCAAAAAGGAATTTTGTTTGAATCTCCAGTCTAAACTTCCGGTAATGTAACCTACAAGTTTGCAATAAGGGGACATAACTCAAGTTGGTGAAGAGGAAATACTTTGTTTTGTTTTGATTCAGTGATCTGCCGCGACTTATAGTTACGGTCATCTAATTCAACAAATATTAAAATATTGATAACCAGTGGAACATGAGGAAGAAGTAGTTGAATGCATAAATTTTCATGTAAAACTATCTGTGATTGTATGCCTTTAATGTTTTGTAGGAATTTCTGTAGCAGACCATTAATAATCCTACATTAATTCCAAAGTGTGACAATTTAAATGTCTATGTCCATTAAACTATAAAATGTCTGTGGTTAAATACTCCCATCCTCTCAATAGATGATCCAACACAGTAGAAAAGTAGGAGCAGACTGACTGTGTTAACAGCCAGAACATGTTGGCAGTGTGCTTACAAAACGTTTTATAGTTTAATGTACATACCGTATTTTCTCTAATAGTTCAAACACCTAAATTAAACGCTGAAAATAAACATTTTCCGCCACTAAATATACGAACACTGATTTTCGTATTTTTCGAATAATTCGAACGTCTACAAATTTAATTATTTTCACCTGTTCGTACTATTAGGGTAATTACCGTATGTAAGATATTTTTCACCTTGCCTAATGCATGTACTGCAGAGTTTCTGTACTGTACTGTACTGTACTGTTCTGTTCTGTACTGTACTGTACTGTACTGTACTGTACTGTTCTGACTGTACTGTACTGTTCTGTGCTGTGCTGTGCTGTACTGTACTGTACTGTACTGTACTGTACTGTACTGTACTGTACTGTGCTGTACTGTACTGTACTGTACTGTTATGTACTGTACTATTCTGTGCTGTGCTGTTCTGTACTGTACTGTTCTGTGCTGCACTGTACTGTGCTGTACTGTACTGTACTGTACTGTTATGTACTGTACTGTTCTGTACTGTACTGTTCTGTGCTGTGCTGTACTGTACTGTTCTGTTCTGTGCTGTACTGTACTGTACTGTGCTGTACTGTACTGTACTGTGCTGTACTGTACTGTTCTGTTCTGTACTGTACTGTACTGTACCGTTCTGTACTGTGCTGTACTGTACTGTACTGTACTGTACTGTTATGTACTGTACTGTTCTTGTTCTGTTATGTTATGTTATGTACTGTTCTGTACTGTGCTGTGCTGTGCTGTGCTGTGCTGTACTGTACTGTTCTGTACTGTACTGTACTGTACTGTACTGTACTGTTCTGTACTGTGCTGTTCTGTGCTGTACTGTACTGTACTGTACTGTACTGTACTGTACTCTTCTGTTCTGTACTGTACCGTACTGTACCGTTCTGTACCGTTCTGTACTGTACTGTACTGTACTGTTCTGTACTGTACTGTACTGTACTGTTACTGTACTGTACTGTACTGTTCTGTACTGTACTGTACTGTACTGTACTGTACTGTTCTGTTCTGTTCTGTTGCAGGGTGGCCTTCTTCCCCCTCCATATAGGTGACCATGTGATGATAGAAGAAGATGCCATTGTAAACGCTGCACAAGTTGGATCATATGTACATATTGGGAAAAACTGTGTAATTGTATGTTGACATTTGGTACCATTCATTTATTCACAGCTTTAATATTTTCAATGACAGTAAGTTTTTCAAAGCCTCAATTTGTAAATGGAATTCAACTGCAATAAGAGTTACCATTTATGTCTCTGGCTATCATCCGAGTCATATCTGTTAATATTGTAAATAGTGAATGTGGCTAAGCTGTGAAAAGACATCCGATTTGATTTTCATCAATCTTTATTCATTTCTTAATTGTTAGTTATATAAGTACCAATACAATCATTTAGAATTTTAGGAGATATATTATTGGAATGAATCATTCTAGGTCTTAGATTTGATTTGTTTACTTTTTTACCAATTTTGATATGTTAGTCACCCCCACCCCCCCCCCAAAAAAACCCAAAAAAAAACAAACAAACAAATCATTACATTACTGCAGTTTACACAAATATTTTGGAAATGTTTCATTTCTTATCGAAAGATGAGTTTGTGTTATTGGATGACATGGATCATGTGTAGTATATTGTTATGAGTCTAACTTTGTATCTGTTATTACTTTGGTAAAGGTTTGACAAATGTTCTTGTTCCAGGGCCGTCGTTCTGTGCTTAAGGACTGTTGTGCTATTGCTGATAACACTGTGTTACCACCAGAGACAGTCGTGCCACCTTTCACCATTTTCTCTGGATCACCAGGTAAGAAGTTCACCTGGTGTGGTCTGAAAGACAATTGAATATAAGTCATGACCTGTCATTGTACACATGAGACAAATGAAACTGAAACTAAGTAATAATATTATTTAGATCTTTTTGCAAATGTGGTAAAGATGTGCACTGTTTGAACTTTTTATCGATTTTTAATTTTTTTTATTTATAGATCTACAGGTAGCTTACAGTTACAATTTGTAGTTAATCAGAGCACATTTTAATACCGGAAGTATACAAACAAAATGGTGGTCGATTGTTTTAAGTACGATTCCCTTGAAATGTACCGGTAATATTGAGATGTAAGAAATGATCAAAGTATGTAGACTGATTGATACTTAAGCATGTCTAGTCATCTACTCAACTAAGCGTGACTGTTGACTGCGAGCCATGACTGTTATGACACCTATGAACAACTGTAACACATGATCTCTCCATAAAACGCTGGTATGCAATAACGCGGGTGGTACTTCGTGGACCCATAAACCAGAGGTATATCGAGGGTTCACTGTATAATACAAGAGCTAACTACATTACATTGCATCTATAACTCAGAAATTTGGTCCATTAGTCTTTGTCAAAGATTGCTGAGGCAATTTCTTTTCAATTAATGATTTTAAAAACAAATACTCAAACATTGAATAAAATTCATCCAATTTCTTTGAAAAGGAAGAGAGAAAAAATTACATAAGCTCTTTTTGCAAACATACCAGCTGGGTTGACCAAGAGTTCTGAGATGGTCGTGGCTTTGCCAGCCGAGTTGACGGCAACACACTTGTACTCGGCCTCGTCGTCAGTGGTGGCCTCCTTGATGGTCACGGTGTAGTTGTTGTCGACATCCTTCTCCAGCGTCACGTTGTCACTCAGCGGCAGCTCGACATCCTCCCGATACCTGGTGCATTGTAGGTAATGATTTTACAGATGCTTCAAATATGGTTATGATAGTGTTCATATTATCTCAATGAAGCCAAAATTACTTATCTGAAGCAAAAATTGTCCCAAATGTCCTTTACTAGTAGATTGTCATAATAGACATGTAAATTATGGAGTCAAAATGACCCTCAAGACAAAATTACAATTCAAATTTCCCCAGGAAACACATAATGTTATACAATGTTATTACGTTGCGTGAATATTATATGATATCAGTAACATTCATACAATGTTATAACAATGCTGTATAAGTTATGTGTTTGCTGGGTTCATTTAGTACTAATATAGCATTATTCTTGACTAGCTACAATGAATTATAGTCATATAAGGACATTTTGCACATCTAATCATAAAAAAAGACTGTGATAAAGATAACAATGATAATTGTACAATTCACAAGTTCAGGAATGATTTCAAATCAGAAATAAGCCATTTAAAGAAACCAAGAATAATTAAAACACCCACCATGTGACCTCTGGCGTAGGAGTACCAGTGACCTGAATGGTCAAGGTCACTGTAGTTCCTTCAGTGACTTCCTGATCCTGTAGCTTCTTCTCAAACTTGGGAGCAATGGTAAGCTCCACTGTGACATCCTCAGCCTAGAAAACATACACAGGGTCAGACTCAGAGCTGCACATACAGACTACAGGCTACATGCAACATGGACTGCAAGTGAAGAACCTTGATGGGCAGAATGTGAAGCTTTCAGTCCCACCAGAAAGAACAGACAGGTACATCACAACACCAAGGCAACATGAAATTACCTTAACTTTAGAAATGATAATTGAAGTACCTTGCACCTAATGCATTTTGTATTGAAGACATACCCCTCAAGAAATTACCCCTTATTCTTGGATATAAAGAATTAACTTTAATGTGAATATTCACATTTATATCTTTACAATGTGATGAGGGGAATCATGATAAAAGTTTTCATTGATACTGGTAAATTTAATTCTTGAATTAACTCAGAGACCATATTATAATATATACAATATTATGATCTCTGAATAACTCTAATAACTCTATATAGATATAACATGGACTAAATACAATTCAAAATGCATAAAGGAAGGTAATTCAATTATCTAACTGGATAGATAACAGAGTGACAATAAAGACTGTCATAAACATATTAATGAACCAAATTTAATAAATCCACCTATAACTATCATAAACATACAATTCTGTACTTTGACAATATTAAATATATGATACATGTCAAACAACATGACACAAAGACAATCAAATCACAGAAACTAAACAAATACAGATCTAAGACAAAAGTGGCATACAATATCGATACAGTATCTAAATTGATATATAGATATATATACTAATTTACAACAAATGTTTGCAATGGGTAAGTAAATATAGGATACAACATTTCTTGGGACTAACTAACATAACACATTTCTAGAAAATATATCACTTATTGTAAAAAAGAATGGGACTTTAGTGTGTGGAGTGAAAAACAATGTTTTTGGAGGTTATTTAGGATTCAAATCAGAGTGTGACTAAAACCCACCTCTTAAATGTGGAGTTGATTAAGATTGTGCCTGTTAAAAGCCCATGGGAAACTGTTATAGGTTTTCGGTGATTTAAATAAATATTCCAGGAGTAATAATATCAAAAGGGTTTACACACAGGTTTGACCAACACTAATTCATTTGGGAAACAAGGAAGGACCTTAAGGGCAGATGGATGACTGCTATGCATGAGGCAGAGTATTTGAAGGCTTTAAGCAGAGCTAATCAGACTAATATATGGGTCTGAGATGTTTATAATGTATTGTAGAAAGCTTACGTTGATAAATCTCTCTGATTGTTTTACTGTAACCCACCTCTCGCAAGCTAAATTCCTGTTCCACACTGTCTAGTCCACTGTCTGTTGGCTTTTCCTT
The DNA here is from genome assembly GCA_032361225.1 of Lepetodrilus schrolli. Taxonomy (NCBI): domain Eukaryota; kingdom Metazoa; phylum Mollusca; class Gastropoda; order Lepetellida; family Lepetodrilidae; genus Lepetodrilus; species Lepetodrilus schrolli. The sequence continues at coordinate 6,006 of JAUTBT010005667.1, forward strand.
CTCAATGGTGACAGCAGTCTCAAGGTCTGTCACTTCTGGCTTCAAATCAGGTTCTCTTTCCTTAATGACGAGTTCAGCCTCAGCCTCCTTGTCTTCAGGTTTGTCCTCTTTAATAATGAGTTCAGCCTCTACTGCAGTCTCTTGAGGCTTTTCTTCTTCAATGATCAGTTCAGCTTCAACTTCCTTTTGTTCTGGTTTACTTTCTTCAATGACAAGTTCAGCTTCAACTTCCTTGACTTCAGGTGTTTCCTCCTGAATGATCAGTTCAGCTTCAACTACTGTTTCTTCAGGCTTTTCTTCCTCAATCACATGTTCAGCTTCAACTTCCTTGGCTTCAGGTGGTTGCTCCTGAATGATCAGTTCAGCTTCAACTGCTGTTTCTTCAGGCTTTTCTTCCTCAATGACAATTTCAGCCTCAATCTCCTTGATTTCAGGTGTTTCCTCCTCAATGACCAATTCAGACTCAACTGCTGTTGTTTCTTCAGGCTTAGCTTCCTCAATCACAATTTCAGCCTCAACATCCTTGATCTCAGTTGTTGCCTCCTCAATGACAAGTTCAGCTTCCACCTCCTTGACTTCAGGTGTTTCCTCCTCAATGATCAATTCAGCCTCAACTGCTGTTTCTTCAGGCTTTGTTTCTTCAATGACCATTTCAGCCTCTACATCCTTGATCTCAGTTGTTGCCTCCTCAATGACAAGTTCAGCTTCAACCTCCTTGACATCATGTGTTTCCTCAATGACCAATTCAGCCTCAACCTCCTGGACCTCTGGTTTGATCTCTTCAATGACAAGTTCAGCCTGTACTTCAATCTTCACTGGTTCATCCTCCTCAACCTCTTTTTCTTGATCTTTCTTTTCCTCTTCTATTACATCAGTCTTTGATTCCTGGACTATCTCTGTTACCTCCTCCACAGGCATTTCTTCAAGTTTGATTTCCTCTTCTTGTTGAATGTCCTACAGGACAGTTTATATTCTCAGCAGTGTAACATATGTTATCAATTTTAATACTAAGTAAATCTCTATATGGTAGTGGGATGCATTTGTACGGCAATCAAAGGAGAAGTTTCAGGCATCATGCAATAATGACACACACTCAACACACAGGTTAGATTTCAACACACTGTAATCCATGGAAAATTACATCAGTATGTTTCAGGGTGGGTTCATTACAAGGGATGTGGAATAGCTATTTCAATAATTCTTTATTGACCTCTTTGATTTCCACCCATAAGATTGCCTCCCCATAACCATAATCAATATTTCTGAAATACTTGTCTATAATTTCATTTGATGGGCTGTGGCAAGACAGACACATTTTGAAATTAAGGAATTATATCATATTTCCAAGTATATAAATGTACTGAGGCCTGTTCCACAAAAGGATGGTAGCCCTACACAAGTTGTAACTGGCTGCACATATCAATAGAGAGCTATGACAATCATGTGTAGAGCCAGCATCCTTCTGTGGAACAGTCCCAAAGACAAACCCTCCATTTAACTGACATTTTTTATGCCAAAGTTACCTAGCTCTTGCCAATTTTAATCCCTAACATGTACATTAGTGATATCAGAATATTATCTGTGTTTCCGGTAACCCGATCAAAAAGTCTGCGACTCTTAAAAAAAAATAATCAAGAATTAAATCTTTATTTTTTTTATGATGCCGACCCTCAACCTATTTGAACAAAATTTGACATGCTCCACTTTTATATTATATATGTGTTTGGATACATGTACTTTTGACAAAGCATCAACTATAATTTCAGATCGTCTCTAGCAGTGTACGTCTCTAGCAGTGTCTTTTAATACTGTAGGAAATGCTTAGTGATGAAAATACAATAAAATATTACAATAGGTTGCCTACATTATTATGGATTTCACCCAAAAAAAATGCCAAGCCTACTTACCCTATTTTAAAATTCCATTGTACCGGAAACAGCCCTATTATTTATTTTGGTTCAACAGCAGTCATGTTTGGGGTGCAACTAGGACATTTTTAGGTAAGATTCAGGGGTCATTCAAAGACAAAGGGATATATTTCTTCCATGGATATTTAGAGAAGAACAAGTGTCAGATCAAATAGTGACATATCAAGTGAGAAATAAAATAAACATATCAGTCACACAGAAACAAATAATATTTGAATAAGTGCCACTTATAAACACATTGCAACAACAAATGAACAACCATTGTCAGAAACACAATACGAAATGCAGAATGTATGAATAATTAACACAGAATGTGAAACCCTGTTAATCTTGCATCAGCAGTGATAACATGTTGAAAGAAGACCAGTTTGCCAAACAGTCTAGATGAGCCATATAGTAAGGAAATGAAAATAAATGTGTATAAAAGAAAGACATATCTGCACATTGGCAATACTGTTCTCTAATGACCAGTTTTCCAATGAGTTTTATACCATACACATTTCAGTTTCGCAATCTATATTTTACAGATAATCTGTTATTCTAAACTGAGAATAGATTTTTAATTATTTTTATAATACACACATTAAATTCAATATTTAATTTCTATGAAATATTTAGAATACATGAAGAATAAAAACATTAATTTCAAGATCATTGAGAATTTGGTCAATATGAATAATGAGAATAATGTTTTATATTTTCTTTTGCCCTGTTTCCACATTTTTAATTTAAATGTATGGCAAACTTGTCTTCTTTAAAACTAAGCCAACGAAATGTACAGAATCAAGACTTGTGAGTGTGCAATGATTGAACTGAACATGATATAGAACAGAAACTGACTCCCAGAAACAATAAATGAAAAATAAAATACGAGACAACAGAAATAATGTGAAATACAGAAACAGTATTTCAGTAAAGAAACAGTGTTAATTGACAGTAAATTCAACAACATTCGTGTTTGCTATAAGTGTTAGATCACAACATGACATTTGCAATGTTCAAGAAAACAGAGAGGTAATTATTGATGAAATTAGAATTTTGAAATAATAGTTTTCATATTGATTTTCAATTTCATATAGTGATTAATTTGGTGCTGGACAATTAAGATTGCTGCGGGAATTTTTCACCCGTATTTGACAATGAAAATAATAGGACATGCTTTTATGAAATGTAATGTTTTAATATGTGTTATATGGAAACTTTCTTTGAACATTACACAGTAATATTTTGAAAAAGGATTTTTGTTCTATTCTGTTGATAAGTTTGCTATTAAGATTTGGAAAAATAAACTGCAATATATTTCAAGAAATTTTACACACAAAAAAACAATATTCATGGTAATAAATTACTTGTCATCATATCCTAGAAACATGCCTTATTGGTATGTCAATATCAATTATTACCTCATTTCTTTGTGACACCCCTCTCCCTCCCCATTATATAAATGTATATAAATAATCCTTTTTCAAATATTATAATGTTTGATCTGAAATAAATCTAAATTAAGTCATTAAATAAGATAGACATCTTGATCAGTCTGGAATGACTTCCAATTTAAAATGAGGATGTGCTTTAAGGTTGTGCCATAATTAGAATTGGAATGTTTACTTGACAAAAGGATTTGGGTATAGTCGCAGAATATTGGAATAAAAACATAGAAGGTGACATGTATACAACATGTATACAACATGGAGATCTAAATCTATCAATTAATACCACATGAAATAAATCTTGCTTTGTAATATTAATATTGATTGTGAATCAGTTTGCTTATTAAAAATGAAAATAATAATTATTCTTACCTGAACCTCTTCTTGTGTGATGGTGAAGTCTGTTTCTACAACAGATATATGTTGCTTCATGACCTTGACTTGCTCCCGTGCCTGCAATCAAATAAATAAAACAATCCTGAGAATGTCATAATTATCAAGGTCACTTGTAATTACATATCATCAATTAATGCTTAGGAAGCAAATAGGTTGTCTCCCTTACTGACCTTGTATCCTCTGAAGGCTGACTGTATCTTGATGGCAGCCTGCTCCGTGGTGTCCTCTGGGAGGATTTCCTCAACCTCGTCCTCATGCTTAGAACTCACAGAGCTTGTTTCGGACATCACCTCTGCAACACAAATGTACATAAAAACATCACAGACCTGAATTTGTAAAGTCCGGGGAGCCAACACATTGACCAGGCATCTGTTCCACAGAACAATCATAGCATTATGCATAACTCAGAATACATGTGTGGAGAGTTACGACTCTAATAAATAGTGCTTCAATAATTCTGTGGAACAGGACCAAAGTCGATCATTCAATGAGGAGTCAACATGTTGACCAGGCATCTGTTCCACAGAGCAATCATAGCATTATGCATAACTCAGAATACAAGTGCAGAGAGTCACGACTCTAATAAATTTTAAAGTAAGCATATGCAACAATTAATTTAATGTGTTACTCTGTGGGTAATGTATACATGTATCTTCATCAGGAATAAGCCAATACCTATGATGGTGAGGATAGCATTGCATTCAACTTCTCCAGCTTCATTCATGGCTTTGACTGTGTACGTGCCGGCATCTTCTGGGTAGGCTTCCGACAGGACCAGGGTACTCTCTCCCTGGGGGCCTGGCATGATCTGGTAGATGTCGTCAGACTTCAGGGGAGTGCCGTCGTGGTACCACATCACTGTGGGCGATGGCTCACCCTTGACCTTGCACTCGAAGCGGGCCGTCTCTCGCTCTCTGATGCTGACGTCCTCGGTTTGGATGACAAATTCTGGTGCAACGGATTTGGGTTTCTCCTCCTATAATGTAATGTAACTCCAGAGACTGACATTTTTATGAGAAGGATTCTTAAATATATTGCTGATATTGAATATTGGTATTGACCAGCTTATTCCTGCTCTGTCTTTCTCAATATCCAACTATTAAATGAATACTAAACATTTTCATTCATGAGTGATTGAGAATTTAAACATTGGTATTACCCAATATACTCCCTGCTATGTAAATGTGTCTTTCTCAATATCCAACTATGAAATGGATTAAACAGTTTTATGAGTAATATTGTTCGAAATGAATTGATGATTTGCATATTGGTATAACCAATAAACTCATGCCATGTAATTGTGAGTTTCCCAATATCCAGCTACAAATAAGTAACAGAGACTAAAATTAATATTGTATAAATGAATTGAGGATTTGAATATTGGTATGACCCAATATGTCCCAGCTGTTGTGGGCCCATTACCTGGATACAGACTTCAGCTGTGGGAATCTCTGCAATGTCTTCTGGAACTTGCTCCAGCTCAACTTGCTGTTCATCCCTGGAAGACAAAATTTGCTGCTACACCACTGTGTTCTGTTGATACTGACATACCATGCACCTGTTGCTACATACCCACCATATAGTTCTTGCATTTCTCCAATATGCTCACAGCAAATTAGTATAGAAGTCAGTTACATCCCATGCAAAAATACATCTAAGATTTGTATTACATAGTCATGAATGTAGCACAATGATCATGCTTTTAAGTGTGGACTGACATATAAATATGCATTATATTATTAATATTTAATGTTATTGGTTTAAATGTTTCCAAATGACATGTAAAGTATGTTGAAGATTGTATGCTTAATATTATTATTGAATTATTATGGTGAATAATTAGTGATTGTTATTGTATGATTAAAATGGCCTGGATGTGAAGTATGAAACACTGATGAAGCTATATTGATGGTGAAGTAATTATTACAAGACTAAAACTATCACAGATAGTTGCAATATTCTAGTATATGGAAAGAAATTATGTATTGGAATTCATATTTTAGTTAGTACTCCGACCCATGCCTAGGAAATACTATAAATTACCATATGATGATATCATCAGATATGTGATGTGATTCCTTTTACATTAATATTTCCATAATAGATTTTCAATATTCACAAATGAAATAAATAAAAGGCTTTACAAGGGAGCAGTTTAGTAATCTGAATACACCTTATCCTTCAAAATAAAAAATAAATATAAACATGTTCAGAAATTGACGACCCATGACCTTGTGGCATTATTTGATGTTAGATGGTTGTACTTGTCCTTCAGAAAGAGTAGAATATAAATGTTTGTTCTAATTTGATGTACATCTGAGATCTGAGAGGACTGTATGGACAAAATATGATGGAATGGTCATTGCATGTGCCATGATGATGGAGGTCAACTGTAGAATGCATGAGGGCTGCACATGGGACTTCCAAGTGAAATATGCTGTGCAAAGAGAAGAGTGCTGGAATCAGCCAATAGTGGAAGTAACATGTAATGCCTGGAACTGCCTCAGCGTTACAGATATCAAGGAGAAGTGAAGGAACACAAGTGTATAAACTGAAGTGCAGGGGCCAACATAAAATATGTTTGTGAAGTAGGACTGTATCTCTTGTCTTCTGTCCAATAATCTATTTAATGGCTTATGTGTTGGGACTTGAATTATGGCAACACATACACATTGCCCAGTGCATGATTACATGGTTCTAGGTTATAGATGAAGTGCTATCAAACAGTTAGTACCAAAACCGTAAATAGAGGGTGATCCAGATTTTAGTAAGTGCAGATTGTGACCGCAAGAATGCCAGACGTCACATCACGACTTACGTGGGCACATCGGGAACTTCCTTTAAGAGGTGGCGGAAATCCACCTGTTTGAGAGTGTGATGCACTCCTACTTTTGTTTTCCTGTTGATTTAATGTCAATAACACACTTAATACAGCCATGCAGATCTAGTTATGTACAAAAAAAGCAGCAAATACTCTTAAAACAATCAAGCAAAACAGCTAAACTAACTAAATTTGAAAACACAAATTGGTAAAATTAAATAAGAGCATTCTTGTTGTGGTTTTATCAACTTTTGTTTAAGATTTAGACCTGCATATTGCTGGCATACTTAGATACTAATATCAGCAGGCCCTACAGATCAGCAGTTTACTGAGGGCCGATGAATATTTAACAAATAAAGTTCTAAAGTTGGTATTTTTATGATACCAAAGTAAATGTAGTGAACAATGAGCAAGAATATCCTTATAGAAAACTAACAAATTTACACACACAATCCACTAAATGCTAATATTATTAAAAATGTGAATGAAAAACATAAATTGAATGACCAATCAAAATTACAACAATAACAAATAACAAATTACAATAATAAAATGGTTTAAACCAGACCAATTAAATTACATATCTTAATAATTTTATTGGGTCCCTTTTTTATTGAAATTGAAAAATACATTTTAAAACACAAATTATTTTTCCAAATTAAAAATGAATCACATGGAAGAAAACCGTTATTAGTCATTCTGAATTAAATTGGTCTGGCTCTATGACAAATACTAAACATGACACAACCCTCTACTATTTCCTTCAGGATTGATTATAACTTTTCCATGAATATCTGAATTAATTTCTTAATTAAGGAACACTTCATTATTGCAAGAATCAGGAATCTTATAAAAAGTGTTGCAGATATATGGAAATGTTATATTCAAAAGAACACCGGACATAGACAAATTCAAATATATGTATAAGATAATGGTATTTCATATGGAATACATACACTTTTGACTTTAGAGCAGATCGGAAGTCTACTTGTCCAGCTGTTTCTGCAAAAGAAAATATTTAGCAATTACATACTGATGGGAAAATATTATGGAAAACAAATATATTAAGGTGTACACGCTCTCTTCATTGAATCTCTAAGTATGCCATTTTTGTTGTAAATATGATTACTCTAAGTTAATACTGGATGAAACCTACCTCTAACAGTGAGAGAAACAGTCACAGATGCTTCGCCATGTTCGTTGGTTGCGATAACCTGGTATTTCCCAGCATCCTCTGGGGTGGCATCATCAATTTCCAGAATGACGTGATACACATTGCCATCTTGGGTAATGTTGACTCGGTGTGTTTCAGTTGGTTTGACTTTTTCACCGTCTTTCATCCAGACGATCTCTGGCTCGGGAAGGCCGATAATTCTTCCCTCGAAGACAATGTTGGTTTTCTCATCCACATTTTCGAATTTTGGTTTTTGTTGGAAGGCTGGAGCGATGCCTTCTGTCTCAGTAGTTTGTTCGATTATTTCTGTTTCTGAAAGAAAGAATGATATACCAATAAGATTACGGTGCAAATTAACATAAATATCATCTGCTCATGTTGTACAGTAGATGCTTGTTATGGAACATTTTACTGTATGCATCCTGGATGCATAACATTCTCATACTCAACACAGCAAGAGGTTGAAATAATAGTATAAATACATGCAGTTAAGCTAGTTCAGATAAAACACACACATGTAGATAAGAGATAAGAGAGGTTGACATGGTACGTTGATACAATTAAAATAAAATGACATTGACATAATATTCTTTGAATTACAAATCGGGGTAAATAGTCAAATATGTCAAATAATTTATCATTAATACAGTTCTATGTCAAAATGTTTTAAATTTGTATGAAATTAATAAGTGATTCCTATGAGAGAAAAATCAACTGACTGATAAACCAAGAAAACCCTTAAAAGGTGACAAATAGCAGTTCAAAAAGAGAAAGAAACAATGAATTAATCATATTCCCATATTGGAATCTTCGTAATTTAATCTTGTCATGTCAACAAAGAATTTCCACCCCCATATTTTTAAGTAGTTATTTTAATTTCAAAACTTTTCCAAGCAATAAATACTTTACAATAATGTGATTGAAAGGGATGCTGTATAATATGCATGATTAGTCAAAGGTTTGATATACAGGGAACATCTCAAGAATCTGACTCCTCTGATCTTCCATGACATCCATTGGTCAAAATTCTGTTAGAAACGACAGCGAAGTTGTACGTCACCTTCTACGTGCAACACCCCGGAGGTGGAGACCCTGCCGTGATCGTTCTCGGCCACGACCGTGTACATGCCAGCATCCTCGGGGAACACCTCCCTGATATACAACATGCACAGGTCATCGCTGTATGTCATCTGGAACTCTTCCGAGGAGACCATCAGTTGGCCGTCCTTGAACCAGTTAACGTTAGGAGGAGACATGCAAGACACACGACACACGAGGCGAGCGGCGCCGCCATCCTGGGCGAGCACAGACTCTAGAGTTTGTGAGAACATGGGGACTATGCTCTCCTGTGGAGCTTCTGAAAGGCAAGAAGGCATGCAGGTGTTTTTGCTCTAGACTTGGCGGCAAACAATGAAACATGGCTTTAATCAGAGCATCAGCTAATGCTTAAGGTGAATGGCACTGTCAAAGAAATATTGTTGTAATTCATTAAATATAATTTCTTGTATACACTTCATTCAGAAGATTTATGTGTAATAATCAATGTATAAATTTCGTCCTAATATGTTACTTGTGATAAACTTGTGAGAACTGAAGTTCAATAAATATGTTATGACAATATTAAGAGATTATATTATAATACTGTGCCTCATGATAATAATAATAATAATAATTTGTGCATTTATATTGCGCCAGCTTCACACTCTAGAGCTCATAGGCTACATGTATTCATTGTTTGCCTTGTGAATCTACATGCATCAAGTAAAGACTAAATCTATATTATTTATCTTTGAGGGAAATTGTTGAAGATGACTACTGAAAGCTACTTACTGTATAATATTTACAAATAATACTCTATTAATACCATACAAATATATTCTATATTGTTCTATCGAATACTTTTCCATATTAGTATGGGGTTAATATAAACAATTTCAATAACAGTATCACAAATTGCAGTGCTACAACGTGATCGTAGAAAACACAGCACATTCCACACAAAGTGTCTACTTGACTCTCTAAGATCAGGTATGTACTGAAGCACACTGTGAGAAGGGAACACCATCACTAGGAGGAAAGCCGACACCCACCTGCCACAGATAACTGCACAGTTTCCTCGATTTCCTTACGTTCTTCATCAGAAACGGCTTCCTTTTCTTCTTCTGAAGAAACAAAATAAGAAAATCTTTGCACACAGATAAAGTACTCGATAATAAATCTTCATCAGAAATGACTGCCATTTAATCTTCTGAGTAAACAAAACAGGGCTCTCAGGTATAAAACGGTGTAACTCTAAGGTAACTGTAACTCCAACAACACTTTATAATAGTGTAGTCTATGGCTAATCTTTGAGTTAAACCTTAGAGTTAAACCATAGAGTTAAACCTTAGAGTTACACCTTAATTACACCTTAGAGTTACACCTTAGAGTTACACCTTAGAGTTAAACCTTAGAGTTACACCTTAGAGTTAAACCTTAGTTACACCTTAGACTTACACTGTTTCAGACAGAAGGCCCAGAAAATGTTTGACCATAGATAAAATAAAATAAATTTAATTTAATAAATTGAAAATAAAAAATGCAAAAGATATCAGATGAGCAAAAGAATACATTATCAGGTAACAAGAAGGGAAATAATAGTGTCTACTTGTACTAACCTGCAGTAAGCCTTTCCTTTTCTGAAAGTACCTCTTCTTCAGATGGCGCTCTATCACTGGGCCCTATAGGGTTAAATAAATACAACTCATATTAACCACAGAATGTAACTCTCATACATGTCCAAATTACCAAATGAATAATTGATGCATTAAAAATTTTAATTGTGCAATATTAAACATATTTGATGATTTATAGAATAGAATTAATATAAACAGAATTTTATATCATTTGCAATAATTATGCAGTAAGAGTTATATACAGGTAACATAGAAATAAAAAGTATGATATGTATATTAAACATTAAATAAGGTAGGATATTGGGCACAATGAGGATATATATATAGGTTACTATCTACAGTGCTCACTGTACAACATTCAATATAGATATATATATGAGGGAGGACATACTACCATATATAGTCATACACATGAATATTTGACACATATATATACAAATACTATAAGCAAGTACATCTAGATTTCTATGAAGCCAGCTTGTACATTTACAACTATTTTGTGTTGGTAATGGTTTAATATATGAAACAATACTCAATAGTACATGCACATTTAATAAAGTTTTATAAAATTAAAGAGTATGAGAGAGATAAACTAAAATAAATAGACAGTCAGCTATCGATTACAACATACCTGGAATAAGAAATGTAACAAAAAAATATCAATATATTTTCTATAAAAGTACAACATGTATAACTTAACATGCATCAAACAATAAATTTAAAAAAATAAATATGAAGATAATTGATAAGAAAATGTAACCAAAATAGTGAGATTGAAAAAGTTCAACAAAATATGTTTCATGCAGACATTTTGAAAAAACATCACATGATAAAATTGTAAATGATATACTGAATTCAATAATTAATAAACATACAACTTAATATGGTCAATTTAGAATAATAATTGTAAGCATTGAATGAATAATTTGAGAAATCATTATAATATCATATTAAAATGTGATATATTATTTACAGTTTTCTACACAATATATCAAGAAGATAATAATGGACATGCAAAAATCAAATTAAAAAAAAAGATCAAACAAAACAGAAATAAGACAACATAAATTGGAAACAAACAATAATCAAATAAATTGAAATAATATACAGTGTTGTTAAGTTACAATATTCACTATTCATTTTCTCATCATAATCATAATCATCATCATTTGTTAGTGCCAAGTAGCAGATAAAGGCAGCCAATCAACATATGAACAAATCCATCAACTGTAATACTCCTCTACCTTCTTCAGTGGCTTCTTCACTTTCAGTTGAAATATCCTGAGTACTTGAGAACTTTTCAACAAGTTGTTCAGTTAACACATGCTCATCCTTTGAGGATGGCTGCACCACTTCAGTGATTTCATCTGAGCATGTACTTTCAAGAGTCTGAGCGAATGATACTCTGTTGTCAGGAATTGTTGATGGTTTGCCAGACACGTGAGCAGGAGAAGGAGCAGAACCAGAGCTTAAAACATCCTCATCACTTTGGTCCTTGATATCTGGAGCTGCCATTTCCTCTTCATCATCTGCCAGTTCTTCTGATATAGCAAAGCTATCTTCATCTTCAGACATGGACTCATCACTGTATGTACTTTCCTCATCACTGAGTTCAAGCAAGCCTGCATCTGGAATGTCTTTAACTTCAGCTGTTTGTTTGGCCTTAGGTTTGATTTCAATATGGATTTCTTTGTGTTTCTCAACATCTTCTTCAGGAATCCTGGTAGTTTCTTCAATGGTTTCATCTACAGATACTTCCATTTCTGTTGTGGTAGTGTCTACTTGTTGAGGTTGTATCTCAATAGTGATTTCTTCCATGTGTTTCTCATCATCTTCCTCAGGGATTTCAGTAGTTTCTTCTACTGGTTCATCTTCAGAGAATTCCATTTCTGCTGTGGGAGTGTCCACCTCTTGAGGCTTCCTTTCAATATCGATCTCTTCTTTGTGCATCTCAATGTCTTCATCGGGAATTTCTGTAGTGACCTCAACCTCAGTAACGGGCTCATCTTTAGGTGTGATTGTGAACTCTTCTTTGTGCTTCTCAACATATTCCTCGGGAATTTCAGTAGTCTCTTCAACTGTTTCTTCTACTGATACTTCAATTTCTGTGGTGGTGTCCACCTCCTCAGGTTTAATTTCAAGAGTGATCTCTTCTTTGTGATTTTCAACATCTTCCTCGGGAATCTCAGTAGTTTCCTCAACTGTTTCTTCTACTGATACTTCCATTTCTGCGGTGGTGTC